>CAXAMN010017413.1:41326-96474 GCA_963970005.1 Durusdinium trenchii
GCTTGCTGGCTTGCTGGCTTGCTGGCTTGCTTGCTCGTTCCAAACACAGCGGAGTGGGAAGCGCCTTCTGTGGGAGTCACGGTTCGGACTGCAGGAAGGGAACTTAGAGGTGAGCAAGCAAGCGCTGGAAGAAGCGGTCCGGTGCCCCGAGTTCCACCCGCGCGGCGCTTCGCCGTGCGGTTCGCCGCGCGGGTCGCGCGGGTCGCAACGCGGATGAGCCGCGGCCCGAGTGACCCGTGCGGGGAACGTGCGGTGCATTCATTTTGGGGGGTCCATGCTATGATCCGTGGGGGTTTGATGCGATCCGGATGCGATCCGGATGCGATCCGGATGCTCCCGCGGGCAGCTGGTCCCTGGCCATGGATGAACATGAACCCTTGCGGACCGTCAGCTGCAGGGAGCTGGCACTAGAAGACTGACCGGGCACGAGCGCCTCGCTGGGAACCAAGTCCCAACCAGAAACAGTTCTGGTTGTTCCAATATGGCGCCACCTTGAGATCCTTTACATAGGAAATGGCTGGGACTGGGGAGTTCCATCCATTTCTTTCTGGTTGGGGCTGGGTTTCCATGTCATTCTGTGAGATTCTCACTACATCGACGGAGGAAGGTCCATCCAGCACCTTGGAGTTGTGCAGCACAACGACTTCAATGAAACCTCCATGAAACCTCCAGCTTCTTTTGACATACCAAGCTCACTTCCCTGGACTGCACTTAGTTTTCCATTTCTTTCCATGTCTGTGGTGGTGCCCTCCCAAATCTGCAGGGCGGCGCGGGCGAACGGCGCTGCGCCCTAGGGTTCCCCCGTGCACCCGTCAGGACAAGCTGGCTCATCAGAAGTTCCGGCTCACACGCCTCAAGGACCGTTCGACCGGGGCCGTACGAGGTCTTCAAACCGCGGCCGCGAAGACGCCTGCGGAACGAAACGCGCTTCTGACCCGTTTGGAGCCTTCGGAGGTGGGACTGGGTTGGCTCACTTGGACCTGTTCGTGCGTTGTCCTGCCCCCAAACTGGGCTGCAAAAGAGGTGCACCATTGTATTCGTTGGAGGTGCTCTTCTTTCTTGCAATATGTCCTATTTTCTGACAGAATGTGATCTTCTAAGTGGCACTGTCCTTTTTTTGTAGTGTACAAGCCTTGCAGGGTCCTGTCCTTTTCCGTGCGCAGTGTGCAGTGTGTGCGTGTGGTGTGGTGAGGCCGCTCCAGCGCAAAACGAAAGCCTTAGATGTTGATGTTCCTAAGGCTATTGATGTTGTTGTTGGCCTTAGAAAGCCTTACCCTCCATCCAACAAACATGGAAGTGGAACATGGCCCCTTGCAAGACTGTATTCCACTTCTATGATTGTTTCAGGGAGGGTATTCAGCAACGTCGTCTTGCGTCTGCTGCTGCTGCTGCTGTCGCTGGCGTCCGCCCTGCGGAACGACTGCCGGTGGTTGTTGGGGCTGCACGAAACGAGCCACCGTCCGGCGATCCACAACCTGTGGCCAGATCCGCTTCGACCAGAAAAAGGCCGCGGCCAGACCCAACACTCGAATTTAGAGCCTTTCAAAAAAGGGGTCTCGCCAGATTGGCACTGAATTGGTCCATCCCGAATCAACTCTCAACCTTTGGAACCTCCCAAACCTTTGCAGGAGGGAATCAATCGCTTGTTGTCTGGCGGGCGCCCCACTTCACCCAGGGTGGGCGCATGTGCTAACCCTGTTAGCAATCGTCAACCACCTTCCAGGGCCTTGCAGGGTTCTCCTCCAAAGACAACCTTCACTTTTGTTTTGGGTAGTCCCTTGAACATGAACGGTTAACAAGAGCTTGCCTGGAATCCCGGACAGGGGGAATGTTTGGAAAGTTCTCTTGACTGGGTTTCTGACACTTCAGGAGGTGGCGGAAGCATGGATGGACGTGCCTCGGAGACGATCACAGGGATGTTCAGAATGTCCCAGGTACATTGCAGGATGATTGGCCATCAACAGTAGGGACAACAAGGGGTATGGACTGAAGCTTGCAAAACAATTGCAGAAAAACGTTGTGTTCTTCTTGTGAAAGGGGCCGTTTGTGAGAGACCTTCATCGATTTGTCTGTTCTATTTCGTGAGGAGCAAATTGAAAGTGTGGACAGGTTTCTTCCAACCAAAACATGTTTCTTCCGTAAGGTAAGGGAAAAAGGGCCATGCCATGGATGAAGATCCATGAAGGTGGGAAAGGTTTTGATCTCAAGCACCCCGAATTGAATTGATCTTGTCCTGGCTACGGGCAGGGCGGATGTCATGGTGATCAACCTGTTGAGCATCAATGCCCGGTGCTTTTTTGGGGCACGACAGACGGGAGAAACGACATGCTTAACACCGACCGACTCGGGAAGGCAATCCCGCAGTGTTTGAAACTGGGAAGGCAATCCCGCAAAGAGTGTGATCGATGGTCTATGCTTGTTTGAACACCATGGCCCATAGATCACACTCACTTGTGTGATCCATGGCCCGATCGGTCTATGCTTGTTTGAAGCACCATGGCTCTTCGGTGGATCGGTCGGCCCGGCTCGTCGGCTCGTCCGCTCCCGTCTGCTCGGGGACGCTTGTCGATCGGCTCCGAGGAATGCTGTGACGTTTGCGGCAGTCAGATTTCCTGGCGTGCGGTGGAAGAATTGGAGGAGCCACATGTTGAGCTGACTGGAGGGAAGTGCACATGGAACATGGACACCTATGAGGGCTTTAAGATGCTTTAAGTATTTTTTATCACTGAACATTAAGGAGGCGGTGTGTTCTTTTTCTTCCCTGCTGCAGCTTTTGAAGGGTCCACAACCTCTATATTTTTTGAGGGTGCTGTAGCCTTCGGGTACTTTCAGGCCAGGGCGAACTGTTTATATACAGCGTTTGGAGGGTCCACAACAATTGTTCTGGGAAGGTACTAGAGCCTTCGGGTACTTTCATCAGGTGAAGTCTTCAAAACCGTTCAAAACCAATCTCACACTGTTGAGATGAGTCAGAACTCCTTCTTCCCTTTTTTCATAGCTCCAAACATGGTTCCCTAGTCCGCCCTCAAGTTCGAGGAAGAACATCCCACACCGGGATTTGCAAGAACTTGCCCTCCTGGGAAATACCATGCATCTCAGGCTTTGCCGGGTTTCTTCCTTCAACGATATTGACAAACGGATTGTTTTGACTTTCATTTCTCAGCTGTTTGGGACATGATACCCCCTTTCAGTCTTGGGAAGGTCTTAAGTGGCTTGTTTTCCACTTCACTTGGGATTCGTGCCCCAAACTGCAGTGGTGGCCCAAGAGACTCGACCTCGCCGCTTCGCCGCAGGCGCGTTCCAAAGGTCGTGAGCATCCGCATGTCCCGGGGTCCTGGCATCAGGTGGCAACTCGTGGGGCCCCGGGTTCGGGGGTGGAAGATGTGGAAGCCCCAACAGGGACTGACACGTCCGGCGTGGACACGCTGGGGCAAGGCCCAGGGGCCCAGATGATTGTTTTCTTTGTGAAAAAAAAACTGTGGAAGCAGTTGAAAGGGAGTTCTAGGGCAATCTTATGAAGCTGGGACAGGTCGCAGAGAACTTCATGCGTAGGTTGGTGATCTTAGTCCATTTTCCCAAGAGAGAGTTGTGGGGCTACGGATCCAGCCACATCCAAGTGACAGACAGTTCCGCCAGATTGCGAGTAGATGGCACTCATGGATGGCAGAACCGGAGTTACCAGTGTGACCGCTGGTGGTGGAAGTTTCTGTTGACCTCTGTTGACCTCGCCCCACTGGGTTAGATAATAGTTAGATACGTGAAGGGAAAGGGCAGGCACCTCAAAGCTGCCAAACCTTTCCAGTAGCTGCCCTTGAACACCTTTCCAGCTCCTAACAAGGATCTTGGAGTGTAGCAGTGTTCTTTTTTTCCATCATAAACCATCATAAAACCACTCCATGGCTATAAAAAAGGAGCCCACCCATGGAACAACCGCGGCGCCAGGGTTGGAAGAAGTGCCGCGAAGCCTTGAAGAAAGTCACCGAGGAAGCACAGCAGGCTTCTAACGAACGAAGAAAAACCGGCAGGGGGCAGGGGCAGGAAGACAGGGCTGGGGGGGGTGCCACACCCCCCAAAACCGGGGCCCCGTTCGTAGCGTCCTTGTTACTAGTAGTAAGGCCAGGAGCCCCTAGTAGCGTCTTGTTACTAGTAGTCGTTGAGTGTCGTTGTCTTTTTTCATTCCCCCAATCACCTGGCGGGTCAAAACACCAAGGCACTGGGTCTTCGAGCGGGTCGACCCGGTGGTTGCGGCGGGAGCCGGTGTTCCGTCCCGGTACGGCACCGGTGGACGCACGCATCCACCGGTCTGCGCGGTCTGCGCGGTCTGCGAGGCCAAAGAGGCGCTGGGCGGTGTGGACGTTGGTGAAGTGGTCGACCAAGAGGATCCCCAAGCAGGCGGCCTGTGGCGGCGGCCAGCCGGTCCAGGATCGACTCGCAAAACGGGAGGATTCCATAGCGGGAAAGGACCGTGAGGGTGTCTGGGGCCCTGTTTTCCCATCGGATCGTGCACCAGCGAACTTGATGGGATCAATCCAATAGTGTGTGCTCCATGCTGGGGGAGTGGACGAACTGTGAACTGAGCTGCAGGAGTCTCCTTTGCGAGTTCCGAGCTGAACTCACAGGGGCAGGGACGAGTCGAGAAACTAAAGCCGCATGATGTTGGATATTTGGAATCAGGTTTTGATGGGGCGTGGGGTTTATTTCTCCGCAGGATTCTCTCAGCTGGAGTTCCTGTGGGGTTTGAAGAGCTGAGTGGTTCCCAGCTACACAGGTGAATGACTCTTCCTCTCTGCGCCGGTCACGTCATGTCATCCCGGCGGGACCCTGCTACTCGTAGGCTGATTCACCCGGAGCAGTCTATTCTGTACCAGTTTCGGTGGGACAAACGGCCTGGGCCCCCTGCCACTGACCATCCATCCGCCCAACGCCGACCCGACACGTGCCGTGGCGAGTGGCTTCCGTGCGATCGCCGAAACGCCGACGAAGCCAACAGCCATGAGACGAACACGGCCGGGAACGCAGCCACCGAAACCTGGGCTTGTGGTGGCCACAATCCCTCAAACCTAGTGGTCACCAGTTGGCCTTCAAACCCTTCCGAAGGTGTGACTCCTTCTCGAACCTCGCAGAGATCGTTCGGAGATGTTTTCGGAGTGGGTGCCCAAATACTGACTGGTGCGACGAAAGTAGGGAATGAGGGTGGCTGGATCCAATAGAATCTCTATTGGGTCTCCTTCCCTTATTCCCTACTTTCGTCGCACCAGTCAGTATATCTCATCAACTCGAGTCGCCCAGCCTTCCGTCCCCTGGCGCGTGGTGGGGATGGTCAGGCCGCAATGGCCGCCGAGCTCCCTTCCAGGCCGGCGGGGGGGCCGACGGAGGCACCGTTTGGGGTTCGCCTGGGCGATGCGGGCCATGCTGGCAATGGCCGCTCTTGTAGCGGCAACTGACGCAAGGGTGCAAGGGGTATTGGGAGTCCGCTGTAAGCTGTAAGCTTCTGTCTTCTTCCTTTGGTCCAGAGGACTGTGATTCAACCAGCAAGCTTGCTTGATCCATTCAATGGGACAAGCAAAAGACGTGGAATCTTACAGAGGACAAATAACAACGCAATACACGAACGGGATGCTCCAGAGCACTGCACCAGCACTCGAGAGCATGTGTACTTACTCTTTGTTTCCGGTTCCTTCCGGTTCCACTTCTGTGTTTCAAGATGCTGCTTATGACGAGTAGGTGACACTGAAAAAGCAAACCAGTCACCTGACACTGACCACCTGACACTGACCGAACCACTAGACTCACAAAACCCATTGGATCAAGCCGCCCTTTTGATCTCCGGTCTCCCTCCCTCAGATTTGATACCACAAACACATACGAAAAACAAGATCAAACAGGGTCTTGGACGTGGGAAGTAAGATCTTCCGCTGGGTTAGGCCTCATTCTCTCACATGAGGTTCGATCGGCGAAGGAGCTGGCGCGGAGCCGCTCACGGGATGCCAGTAAGGTGGGCGTCGGGTATCGACTGGCAGACGGTCGTCGGGTGGAAAAGACAGAGTTCAACAAAACAGCATGAAGTTAGTGTTTTTTTTGTTGCAGCAACAGCAAGTTCTTTTTTGGGTGTAGGGTGGTTGTCGGAGCGGACATCTAGCATTCAGCTGACTGTTGGAGTCTTTCGCGGACATCAGAGACTGAGATACCCGATGTCCGCCGAAGATGCGTTGGGCAAAGATGCAGACTTGGTCCAAGTGCTGCAACTGCCTCCAGATTTCCAGTTGTCTTTTTCTGTGAAAGATGCCAGGGTCATGACATTGGTTCTCTTTGTGAACAATTTGAAGGATTTATGGAAGGATAGTTGAAGACATGACTTTTTCCAGAGAACGCGTGTGAAGGGTTGTCCCACGACGCTTTGATGTTGGCCTTCTCTTTGGCATTTCCTTGTGGCATCCCTATATGGGGGTCGAAGCTGCCCCAATGCAGCTTGACCTGCACAGCGGAGGAATCAGTTCATAAGCCCCGGCCGGAGGTTCAACAGAGCTTGGCCATGCCCAAAAGCTCCAACTCTGTTTTGAAGTGCACCACTAGACGATCGTTGGACTCTTGCCCGCTGACCAGGCACGAAAAAGGAGTCCTTCCAAAGAGAAGGCTCAGAAGGCTCTCAACGGGAAAGGAATCGTTTTTGTTCTACTCACCAGAGGTCCTGAGGTCTTGGTCTTGGTTGATCCCAAAGACGAGTTGCATGGGGTTTGCACCCGAAGAACTCCCGCATCAACTCCCCGGTCAGAGCCGGATCTTTGGGCGGGCGTGTGGCGGAGTGGCCTTGGGAGCCAGCTCCAAGGAGTGGATGTTGCGCAGATCTCATTCTCACCTGTCCATGGACTATAGAGATCCTACTCACCCGTGCTGTACCGGGATGTGGAGTGACTCTGGACCATGGTCAAAATCTGGTAGGACACCTTTTGGTTCCAAGGCTGACCTCGTCACCTATCTTCTGTCATGAGTCATGGCAAGATTTGGATCCCATCTTTGCTGAAAGGGCAAGTGCTGATGGACTGAAGGAAGGGTCGGAGCTAAGGTTCCTGCTTCCACTTCCCACTTGCCAGGAAAAAGGAGACAAAGAGAAGGAGAAGGAGAAGGACAAGGAGAAGGACAAGGAGAAGGACAAGGAGAAGGGAAAAGAGAAAGGAAAGGCCAAGGACAGAGAAAGAGACAAGGAGAAGGGCAAGGAGAAGAGAAAAGATAAAGAAAAGGCGAAAGAAAAGGACAAGGAGAAACACACAACCCGTTTATCATCTCGTGCAAGAGTATTCTTGATGACTTATGTACCCCCATGTCTCCAGGTCGATCACTTGGCATCCCTGACCCAAACTGAAAAAACGGGAGTCCTCCCGTCATGGCGGGGGCGCCGCTTGCGCCTCGAGGAGAGGAAGAAGAAAAGCCGCCGTAGCAGCTCTTCCAGCAGTCGCAGCCGGTGTGGAGCTGAGAGACGTCACCCTCGCTCGTCGACGTTCGCCGGTCGCCGGGCGCCGAGAAGTTCCCCTGAGTTCCGCCGGGGTTCGCCCTGGTTTGGAAAGCGCGCAGCACGGGAGAATGGAAGGGATGTAGCTACACCCAATCTTGCTTGGATTCTTCTGGTCAACGATCGCAATGTGAAGGATTTCTATGGTACAGACTGGCGCAGAAGCTCGTGGACCCTGCAAGTACGGGTTTGGGGTCTGAACTCAAATTCCTCACTTTTTTGAGGCACCAGTGGGGCCTTACGCCGCTCCTTCCGCTCCTTCCACTGCCTTTTCCACTGCTCCTTCCTCGCTATGTAGGTCGAAGCGAAAGAAGAGCGGCAAACGGCGTGCAGACAGGTCCCCTTCCAGGAAGCGCCCTGGCAGAGACGGGAGACCAAAAGCAGCCTGCTTGGTCTCCATGGCCTGGCATGCTTAGCAGGTTGATGGAAAGGAACACCCCTCAGGTGAAGAACCAAGTTCGGAATGTGATAATCCAATTATATGATAACCCAATCGACGCCTCGATTCTCGAAGGAACATGATTGCTTTGGGTCTGGAGTCTGGAGTCTTTTTTGGAATGGCATTTTCTTCCCGGGGTGCTGGTGGGAAGATGCCAGAACTTCTGGCCACTCAGTCAGGAGATGACAGGACGAGAGTGTGTTGGGGACACGAGGCGCAATAGACCGGTCAGGAACCCCTGGGTAACTGAGTTAGTTGACATCCTGAAAGCCACCAGTTTACATCCGTTTTCCATGAATGCAAGCCGGTCCTGTCTCAGCGGCGAGCAGTTTTCGATTGATGAACCAGACAGATGGTGCTTCCCGATACCGGCTTGTTCAAAGCCTGTTAGAGTTGATCAGTTGAGCTGTGATTGATCAGCGAGATCGCCGATGCAGGTAGCTCGGCTCGGCCCAGATGCGAAGCGCAAGACGCTTCGGTTCAGAGGTGATGGATGCTTTTTGTTTGTGATCCCGCTTGTGCCACTTCTTTCCCCCTAAGGAGAAAGAAGAGAAAGAGCAGCAGCAGCAGCTGACGGGATGAGTCAAAGTGCGAGCACAAACCGAGGTCAAAGATGGTGACATAGATGGGCTCACCCCCATTCGTCCCGGTGTCCAAGCCCTTCCACGTTCGTACACAAACTTGGTCAAAAGTTTGAGAGTGCATGAGTTGGTAGAGGGGATTCATTTCTGCCACATGGATCGTTTCCGCTGCACTTTGACAGCACACCTGCTTGCGCTTGCAGTTCCCACAGAACCCGGTCTGCGCCTGGAAAAAGGAGGAAAAAGGGAGGGTGAACTTAACCTGCAGGTGTGCGATGCAATGGTTCTGTTATCTGACCCTCATAAGCCTCTAGAAGGACGTGACGGTCTGGGTTTGTCTCTCTGAACAGTCGATGGGTAGTCTTCGGGCCACGTGTTGAGACTCTCTTTCCCCGTGCACGGTTCTGCCACGAGTGCGTATGCTTTCGGCACGTATTCAGAGTCCAGAAGGTGGCAGGACACAAGAAGCCCGACATGTGTGGGTCATGAGACCAGGGTCAACTTAGGGGCTTGATCAGGATCCGACTCCTGAACGAACCAAGATGTTATGGACACTTAGTCTGCCATCGAAAGATATCTTTGACCACTAGAGCCTGGCAGCCTGGCTGAAACCTTGCTTTCCGGAGCCACAGAGTTCGGTGAATTTGGTTCCCCAATTCCGTGTTGGCAAGCGGACGCCATTGGCAGAGGCTTCTCCTACTTGCACCAAGTAGGCGCGACTCACGTGTTTTCGTTCTCATGAGTACTCCCTGCCTTTCGCCTGGCACGCGGACGGTCCCTTCCCTAAGGCCCGATTGTGGCGAGAAAAACACTTCTTGGCTGGGAGCCATTCTGAATACCCCAACAAAAAAGGTGGTGAGCACTTCCTCCACTTCCTTCTTAACCAAGAAGTCGGATGAGCACTTGCCCGGCCTCCGCAGTTTTTTCTTCCGTGTTCCCGCGGCCGAAAGCGCTTTCCCGCGGCAGCCCGGCCGACACTTTTGGTGTGAACACTGGGTAACCAGTGAGGTTGAACAGATCCGGTCAGATTTGTAGGTCACGTGTAGGTGTTTGATTGGTGTGATTTTTCAGGAAATATATATATATATATATATTTGTGTTTTATTTTTTTCATATGTATGTATATGTATATGTATATATATATATACAGATGTTTGCTGCGTACTTGCATGTCACTTTTGCGCGTGCCAAATCTCAACAGGACAAAGATCTCGTCGCTTTACGTAAGGATAAAGGAAGACAAGTGGCCAAGCGAATCCATTAACCAAAAGTCTTTGGAGAGGGGGAACGCTCGTTTCAGCTCATGGGGTCTCTGATGGGGTCTTGTTTCAACCTGAGCATAGTATTTTCGTTTGTTGGAGCTGCTGAGTGAGTGGGGTAACACCAACACTTGCCACATCCAATTCTTGCACTGGAAACAAACACTCTCTAAAAGCAGGGTCCTCGAAACAGCAGTGAAACGGCGGAGCAGTGTCGGTTTATATCTAGAACCCACACATGACCCTCCTTTAAAGAGGAAAAGACCATCATTTTGGGTGGTGGGTGGCAGTCTATTTCGTTTATGTGTCCGATCGCACCCGGCTGGTCTTTGGAGCTTCCGTTGCACTTGGAGCCTGCAAAGGTGGTGCACTCCCCCAAGGAATCCTCCTGGTTTTTTCGGAGAATGAACACCACCGGAACCTGGGTCGGAAACGGAGGGTCGTCCCTCCTCTTTTGGGGCTCGGATGCTTTCGATACTTACCTTCCCATGGATCATCTGCAGGGCTATAGTGGATCAACTGCACCATGTTGTTGGGGGGGCAGCAGTAGGACACCCCACGGTTGAGATACGATGCCATCCACCACTTCCACCACTTCAGCCGATCACAACCCAAAGATCCCGAGGTTGATCGAAACGAGCGATGGACTTCCCGTGGCCTGGACTGATGAAACGAGAGACGGATGAAACGATGAGACGGATCGTGAAGGGTTGGTTAGAACGAGTGAGGGGAACCCGATCGTTGCACCCGACAACACATTTAGACAACGTTGCATTCGAAGAATGTTGGCCGTTAGCCGGTGACCTTTCTGTTCTGTATAGATGTCCTTTCATGGTTCGAGGTGGACCGGCGGAACATTTGGAGTGTTTTTTCCGTTTGCGGCCTGGACACACTGTTTTTGGGGCGACCACATTTCCAGCTCCTTCAACGCCATTTGGCGGCTTCTGAAACAGAAGTTCTTGAAAGCAAAGTCGCTGCAGGTGGGTCAATCCACCAGGCATCCAAGCAATGGAGCAGACGTTTCTGGCTTCTCACCATGGGCCATCAGGAGATTTATCCTGTATGACTCAGGCTCAACAAGTCGGAGGATTCCAAAGGGTCTCATAGTGTCATACGGCTCGAGTGGCGAGACGTTGCCTCGCTAGTGAGACGTCACACCACGCTCGTGGCGCGGACTAGGTGTAAACAGAAGGACCGACTAACACACACACACACACATAACGGAGTGATGCTACCCCCTCCGCCCGCACTTACGCCAATGTTCGTGTGAAGAAGGACCTCTACCTTTTTGTTAGCCTCGACCCACTAAGCTGTGACCCAAATCCCAGCCAACTGCTGGGGAAGATCTGCTTTTCATCACTTTTCATCATGTGGACTCTGGTTAAAAAGCTTTACAATAGGTGTTCGTTCTTCCATCAGGATTCCAGTGATTGCTCCTCACTGTCCTCCCTGATTTCACCTGGGATCACCTGAACCCACCTTTGGCTTTCTTCGTCTCGCCCCTCTTAGGCCATTTGCCAAGCGTTTCCCGGGAGGTCCGGTGGAGGTGCCGCAGTTCGGGATCGACCTGGGTCCGATCCGACCTGAGTGCAGTGCAGTGCATCTGAGTGCCCACACCTTGAGGGGTTTCTGGATGTGCCAGCCAACCAGGTTTGGGAACCGATCCGTTTGCCCACCATGGTTCAGAGCTTTGGGGGGATGGGAGCCTTGGACGATGAGAAGCTTCGCTGCTCAGGGTTTGGCGTTTCCTGGCGTGCGTGGTTTCTGATCGGAAGAAGTTGGGCTAGAAAGGACCCAGTTAGGGCTAGAAGGAACTTTGCAGGGATACCACAGGTGTTGCATTCTCAAACAGTTGCATCCCAAGCCATAGCAAATCACCATGTCATGTTCGTCTTTGTCAACAGCTTCCAGAAATTGCAGCCAACTACCTGGACGCCCATCCATACCAAACCCCCTATCACACATAGAGCACCAACGCCGCCGGTCTGCGCTCCACCACGTTGTCCAACGGCCACCACGGACTGGAGGTTCCGAACCTCGGAACCTCGGAACCCGTCCGTGGTTCTAGCGTTGTGAAGTCGAAGCGCACAAAAACCGGTTCACGAGGAACAAATGGTTTGGTTCGTGAAAAAAGGTTTCCCCTGCCCTAATCGGTGTTCGCCTCTTTCTTATGCCTCTTTGATTGGCAACAAAAACCAGCATCCTGTCTGCTCTAGAATGAAGGGGGATTTCAAAAGGAACCCTTTTTGTTCATGCAGATAGCCCTTGCTACCGGTCTAATACAATTGATAACCTTGTGCCTAGGCAACCTGTTGATAACACAAGGGTATCATGAAGCAACCTTGAAGGAACATCGCTGTATATTCATACTCCGCTGAGTCTCCAGGGCACTCTGGGGGGCACTCTGAGCGACAGCAGTTGCCGCAGTCGGTGAGTCGGTCTTCTATCCCCAACGACATGTGTACATGTGATTCCACTGCATGGCAGCATGGCAATTGCTCTGGAAGTGGCAAGCACTGCTCTGTTTGTCGCCAACATGTTTTGCTGATACTGATGAGATTATACTATGCAGAAGACGTTTTTCGTGTCACTCACAGGGCGATTTTTTTTGAGAAACCGCATGAGACTGGTCTCCGCTCTGATGAGACCGATCTCCACTCCTCAAATAGAGAGGGACTGGCAGAGAATGTTGAGAGACCCCCCCTGCTGTTGGTTCAGAAAAGGTGCGGCTCAAGGAACGAGGGTGGCTGGACCTCTCATTCCCTACGAGTCGCACCAGTCAGTTTGTTTCGACATTGTTTCGACTATCCAGTGGTAAGTCTTTGGAGACACGTATACCACTTCCAAGAAGGAGACACATTTTCCTGCTGGCCAAGCCTCGCAATTCCCCGCCATAGAAGAGTTTTCCGTGTCGCACATTCTCCGTCTCGCCGTCTCGCGCGAGAAGGAGTCCCCTGACCGCTCAGCCGGGTTTCCGGCGCCATGCCGTTTGGTACCGCTCTGATGGACTTGTTAACGAAGCAACCAAGTTCTTGGGCCCCCAAGTTCAGGCTCCGTTTTCTGAGTTCTACTCTCAATCCAGAAGAACACACTTTCCGACCTCACACACACATTGTTTGGGGGTCTCTTGCCGGGATATTTAAAGAAGTCTTAGGACCAGTCCTCGCTGTCCATCTCCTCCTTCTGCCAGGCGATGCACGCCATGCACCCCGAGGTCGAGCGACAGGCGGACTGGACCAAAAAACACCGCGATTGGAAGTGAGGAGGTGGTGCAGTGCCAAAAAATGCAACTTGAGAAGATGGGACTTGAAAAGAGCTGCACGAAGACGCTGTGCCTTTGCCAGGGGGGGGCCATTGCGAACCTTGGTTTGGGATCCCTGTTCAGGGAGTTCGTGGGAGGGAGGGCGAACGCGAGAGGTTCGCTCACTGCGAGTGGTTCGCACATAGCCCGGTAGGGTTTCATGGTACAACTGTTCCATCCCTGAATTCATGTATACTATAGGGGGTGTGCCAAGAAACCTGAAAGAGTCGGAAAAAAGGATCACTCTTTTGGAGAAAGGCCTGCAACTGAACCATCATCATCCACTGGGCCCAGGGATTCGGATATACCCAACATATATAATATATAATATTACATATACACATTTATATTATATAATATAGTATTAATACATATGTACATACTGTCCAACTCACTCACATGGAAGGTGGATGCATTCGTCCGATTTTGGGACGACGGACCGTTCCTTGGCCCACGCTGGGACGGAGTCTTCCTGCCTTCCTGCCGCCCCGCCCGGAAACCAAACGCTCCGAGCCGGCGGGAGACTGCAGCACCCTTCGTGTTTCCCAAGCACCTTTCACCGAAACGCCCCGAGCCGCGGGGCTTCGGACCTTCGGCCCCTTCTGGGGCTCCAGCTCCGGTCCCCTGGGGTGGGTGCTCCAGCTCCGCGTCCGGCGCGCGGTCGACGCTCGCGTCTCGACGCGCTGGACGGTGCGCGTCTCGACGCGAGCGAGTGCAGGTCTTGGACCGACTTCAGGCGGATCGGTGGATGGGTGGAGCAGATCGGTGGTGGTTTACAGGGTCTTGGCGGTTTTTTGGGTGGCTGGGGTCAAGCTCAAGGTCAGTGGGGGGCATTCAGACTGGACCTCTCTTTTCTTTAGTCTTGTTCTGACTTGAAGCCATGGCCCGTCTTCAATGGGATTCTTTCAAAGAAGCTGCCTGTCTTCGAACTCCTGCACCTCCCCGGATGGAGAGCTACTGCGTTTCCTTCGCGTCGGCGGAGAGCCCCGCGCGGGTCCGACGCTTTGAATGCGAGGACGAGAGATCTCTCACTGACTTAGTTGGTGCATCTTGATGCTGTAGAGACTTGCCAACAGCAGCGTTGCACACCAGCCCGAACAAACATGTAGTAGGGATCAAACAGGGATCTCCAAACCCGCAAAAGGTCGTGAAATCAAGGATGTTCTCTCTATGGTCCTGGATTTCACTCCTCTCACGTGTCCGACCACCCGCGGGAAACCTCGTCGCCACCGCGCGCGAGCCACCGCCACCGCGACACTGTCGCCAGATGAATGCCCTTCATGGCTTTCCTCCTGCTGGAGCAATGGGTGCGGCTTCAGTGCAGCAAGTGCAAGCACAGCAAGCGCTGCAAGCGCAGCAAGCGCTGCAAGCGCAGCAAGCCCACGCCATTGGCCGCATGCGCACGCCTGGAGATGGGATGCAGGCGCGCCGCGATCCATCTGTCGTTTTAAATGAACTTAGACCAGGAGTCACAAAGGGCTGGTGTTTAATTAGTCCCTAAGTGAGTGGATAACGGGCGCCACTGTTCTCCAAGTTCGGCACCCGTTTGGGACGGCTGGGAGGTGAATGTTTGGTGGCTTTCTTGGGTCAGAAGAACATCTGCCACACCTTCCGATCTGCAGCTTGGAGATGAACATTTCATCGCAGTCGACGCCGACCACATATTTTGCAAGGGAAGACCTTCACCAGCTCCAATTCCCGTGGCCTCCAATTCCACTTCGCTCCAACTTCGTCGAAAACCCATTTCAACCTGGGTGTCGGAGCGGTTTGGCTCTCTCCTCCTGCATCGCGCAGGCTGCGCAGGCCTGGACGGCTGTTCCTGGCACGGAGGCGCCATGGTGTTCCTGAGCGAAAGCGGGGAAGTGAGATGGTTTGGATTGGAAAGGTCACCCTCTTTTTTCTGCGTGGACATGGAGAATGGGAAAAGCAAGCTAATAGAAATGGTCACCAGAAGAGGAGAGGAGGCTAGCCTCCACTTGGTGTGTTTCGCACCGCTTTTGCCCGACCTGCCGGAGGGTTGGGACCCTGGGACCGGCCAAAGATCCACGCTGGTCGTCGGATGGGATTGAGTGGTTGATCTTGGTGGAGCCGGTGCGGGGATGGGTCGAATCATTTCGAATCCGCCCGAGCAGACGACTGGTAGGCCATGCTGTTCAGAGTGGTCCAAGTGGCCACGGAAGGCCGTTTGCACACGGTGTGACCTCGCTTCGGCACCTGGCATTCTCCCTCTAAACCCTAGGTTCCCTACAGCCCGCCATCTGGCACCCATCGGAATCGCCATGGATGACCATGGAGGGACAGAGATGGTGGACAGACCTTTCTTCCTTTTCTTTTTCTTCGTTTCTTTTTTAGCGATGGCCTCCAAGTGACTAGCGATGACCTGGTGGTTCAAATCTCATCTAAGAGTCCACACATCACATGGAAGTGGATGGACAATGATCCCTTGGGAAGACTGAAGACTCCTCTACACACGTAGGCATGGCGGGATTCCATGTCTACGTCTACGTCAGGTTTGGAGTCTACGGTCCTTCATTGCAAAGCCACCTCCGAGCGGTTTCGGACCCACCGAGAGGGTCGAACCCGGTTTGGGACGACTAAGAGAGGTCTGACAGGGACGAAACTGGATCGAACCTGACTGGCTCGCACCGGCTCGGGCGAAGCGGACATCGCGCTTCGCGTTCCGCGCTTCGCTCCCCCACAGGCCAACTTCAGAGCCTTCGATCAGGCCGCTGCGTTTTCCAACAAAGGGAGGTGAGTTGGAAGCCAGCGATCTCTTTCGTCCACGAGGAGTGAAAGATGACAGATTTCGTGGACATGATCCTTTCCAAGATCAACTCATTCTAATCTCTGAAATATCTTAGCAAAGAAGGCTTTTTTTCTTCAGAGATTAAAACATCCTCCAGAAGCAAACCATGGGGTTAAATCTTTCTTTGTCTTTCACCTCCTGCAGCTGAAATTCTACAAGAGATGCACAAGATATGCACCATGGGGTTTGCAATCCAATCCCGGCTGGCGGAAACCAGCAGATGATGGAAGTAACTCCAAATGTCGACGCGACTTGGACCAGCCAGGTGCCTGGTGGCCACTTCAACAAGATGTCGATCCCCTCGGAGGCTCCCGCCCCTTGGCACCCTGAGCTTCGGGTTCGCACCCTGCGGGCCTTTGGCACGAGCGTCACGAGCGAGAGCGAGGGGTTCGGCGCGGGTGACGAGTTCGGCGACCGGACGAGTTCGGCGTTGCAAACGGCGGGGCGCCAGAGGATCTCGATGGCTTTGGATTTCCGAGAAAAAGAAGGGATGAACACCAGGTAAACATCGAGGGCCGCAAGGGAAGACACAACCTATGACCCAGGAGAAACCGAGGAGGCTCACAACCTGCGAAGCTCTTAATAGTAGCGTCGCCCAAGACACCACGCCCAAGCTGTGCGGAGAAGGTTTCTTGGTTCAACCTTCCACTGCGAGGCGGTGGCCGGCCGTGGCCTTTAACGGTCCCAAGGGGGGACGCATGGCCCGAAGATGGTCGGTCCCAAGTTGGGTTGTGCCCGTGGCCTCCGTCTCGGGTGTCCATGCGAAGCTCGCTCGCTCGCTCGCTCGCTCGCGCGTCGACGTGTCGACGGGTTGGTCAACCGCCGTGTGGCCACGGAGACCTTGGCGGTCCGAGATTGGAAGGTTGCCGTGTGGCTTGTTGCTGTGCCTGGCATGCCTGGTTTGGCTTGGACAGATTCTATGTTTCTCTTCGCCCTTTTCACTGAGACCCCTTTGGCGAATCCAACAGTTATGCCACCGTAGACCCCAAACAGGTGACCGCCGTGAATCAGCATCTCGCAAAATGACCAATGGAAGGCATTGCTTTTGCCAGGCAGGCAGGCGCAGTAGCCCAGACTGGGAGACAAATATAAAGAATTGCTACTAGTAACAAGAAGCTAGTAGAAACAAGTGCATCGCTTCTAGTAACAAGTGCCTTACTAGTAGTAACAAGAAGCTACTAGTAGCAAGAAATGCATAGAATTGCTATTGAGCACTTGCCAGAAGGCGGACTCACTGGCCAGACCACACTGCGAGACACATGTATAGAATTGCTACTAAGGCCAGAAGGCGGACAGATTGAGAACCCAGATTGAGGCGGACACACTTAAAAGCATTGAGAACCCCAACAGCAAACTGCTTGGGGAAAAAGGAACATATTCACATTTCCAGGTTCGAAGCAAAACTCAAGTGTTTGGGATTCTCCATGGGATCACCGAAAACCTCTTCGCTTCCAATTCAGCGAGTCGGCGGACCTCTCGGCGAGACAGTTCGCCACCGACTAAGGGCTATGTGTTGAATGGACAGTTCCAGGGCCTGCCACAGGCCTGCGCGCCGCTCGCGCGGTGTGTGCTCTGGCACAGCGGGATGGCTCACCGCTCGGGCTGAGAATGGTGGGGGTGTCCGAAGTGGAAGACATGAGGAGAAGACACACGAGCAGCTGTGAAGATCTTGCTTAAAGACTGAAAACTATATGAAAGGAATTCGGGGGTTCACACTGAGTCGCTGCTGGGAAGGCATCATATATTGGGTGTAGGTCAAACCACTGGAATCTCCGCATGCTCGCAATAGCAATTGAAACTTGGGTCTGTCCTACTACCTGTAACAGTGGGGTAAACCATTATATCTATTTCTTTACTAACGATCATCATCCACAGTTACTGGTAATGGGATAGACTCAACTTGGAACACCAATCAATCAAGTGTTCTGTGGCCAACGCCTGGGACCAACACCTGTCTTCCTCCGACGCTTTCCCACGCCAACCTTCTGTGTCCATCTCTCCTTCGTCCGTTGCAGGGGGCGCTCTCCAAACCTGCCGTTGGGGGAGCTCAGAGGGTCGGAGGGTCTCACGGCAGGATGTCACGGCGGCGCTCGTCGTTGCGGTGGGGTGGATCGTCGTTGGGGTGGATCGGTGATGGCTGCGCATTCCACCATTGGAAGGAGGGAGCTGAAATGGTTTCCGCAGAGTGTGGATCTCTTTGGCCGTTGCAGCCTGGTGTGAACAAAGAAGTAACGCTTGTGACCAGTGACAGGGGCCGCATGTGAGGGAGCTGATCTTGGTTGGTCGTGTTTGTTGCTTTGTGGAGTTTCAATCAAGCATATCATCAGTTTCTGTGGACCTTGATGTGGACACTCGATTGCTGGAACCTTTGAGAGTCACCCCTGGTTGGACACCATGTCTTGTACGAATTTTTACAACCAAGCTCTCCACAAATCCCAGGTTCTCAGCAGTGGAGCGTTCCATTCACTGCCCCTGGATTGCGTGTTGGATTCGCGTACTTGGGGATTGAACATCACTGAAACTGCTTGGACTTGCTTGGAAGGAACGTTTGGACTGTCACCGGCACACATAGCCATAGCCATAGCCACATGTTGCTTAAACCCATCTCCCAGTCTGCAGGTCGCCAGCACCTGTCCATCCCTCCACCACTTCCCTCCACGCCTCACTGACTGGTCAAAAGAGTCCAAATCCACTCGTTGCAGGTCTACATGCAGCCTAGCCTTCCGACGCCCTTCAACTGCTTCTTGCGCAAAGCAGCAGGTTGTGGGTGATGCTTTCCTCTTTTTCTGGAACGTGAAATGGTCCCCCAAACATCGGGGAAAGGTCCTGTTCATCTTTTTCCCCAAACATCTGGACTTGGGAATGCTTCGTTGTGTGTCCTACCTGTTTGGGGTCTACGGTGGTGTAATTTTTTAAAGATTCTTTTTCGGCTTCATCTGTTGAATGAGCCGCCCAATCTGAAAATGCTCCGAGGCTTCCTCATTGGCGACGGAGGGCTCAGTCCGCTGAGCCCCAAGGACGTCCAGGTGCCAAGCCCACCGTCACCCACCTCCTTCATTCAGGCGGGGGCCACTGAACTCATCTGGACCGAAAACTCACCCTGCACCCTGCACCCCAGGTATCATGACATGCAACCTCATGCAACGAACCACTTCTTTTGATATGGCATATGTGCGGCTGCACCCTGCGCTCGTCGACTTTGGCCTCCTGTAAGGGGACCATTTTCGGGGCCCAGGCAGATGGTCGTGGCTGGGACGCCACGGCGGCTCGTAGCGAGGTCCGGGAAGGTACGCGTCACTCTTCAGATCCTGATGAGAACAGATGTTTATCCTCTTACCTTTTCCCAGGTCCGACCTGAGTCCTCACTTGAAGTTCAACACATGTAGAACCGTGTTTCTGGCCAACATGCCGCTGCCAGGCCTTTCCCTTGATGCCCCTCCAGCAGGAGCGACAGCCGCAGGTGCGGGTGTTCGTGCTCATCGTTGAGGTACATTTAGAGGGTTGGTAGGATGGGGTGACGAGTCCGGATGTTTTGAACCTTGAACTTTGCTTGTCTCCAATTCCTGGTTCCTGTTCTCAAAGACTGACTTAGTGGTCTCCCTTCTGCGACAGATCACCAGATTTTGCTGCTTTCTTCTATAAAAAACCACTCGCTACGTCTTTCTTCGCCTTTCTGGCGTCGCTTGTGCGCCTGGTTTCCAAACTGGAGTTGTCATTCTCCCATAATCTCCCAGATCCTTCCCCACCAGCATATCGGCGCCATTCGGCGCCCATGCCTCAAAAGGCATTCCGTTTTTTGGCGGCGTGTGGCGGTTTTTTTTGCCGCCATTGGCTTTGCAGATACAGTTTCCATGCATGCTGCTCTTCTCTCATCGGCGAAAGACATCTCTTGGACTCCCGGAAAAGTCTCCGACATTCATCGACATTCATTTTTCATCCTTTTCTATGTGTGGCAGGTGTGGGTGTCACTAGGAACAGAAGAGAAGTCAGACTGAGTTCATCTAACCGCCTGCTGAGCACTTGACCACGCGATAGTCGCGAGTTTAGCGGTTCGATGACCGGGCGAGTTAGCTCCATCTCAAGACTCATCCGTCGAGCCCCGTTTTCAATTCCCGGTTCGATCGTCGATGGGATTGGAGATGGCCATGGAACATTTGGAGACTCCCATTATTTTTCCGATTCCCAAGTGCGTTTGACAGGGTTCCAAATGATCAAATGCATTATCCAAGGGAGGGTGTCTGATGTGTCTGTCGATGTGTCTGTCTGTTACCTGTAACAGTCAGTAAGCAATTATCACTATTGTTGAACAAGGCCTTTACTAACCATCATCCACTGCGCCCAGGTGTTAGGATAGACCCAAGGGAAGGTGTTATGATGTGTCTGTCTGTGTCTCTTTCGCGTCTTGCAACGTGAACACCGACTACGCAGGTGATCCCATTCCTGCAGCCTTCGCAGGTGCCACAGTCCACTTGCGCCGACCAGGAGACAACGGACGAGAGATCGACGGGGCGGTGTTTTTGCACCTTTTGAGAAGACCTTGGCCTGTTGATAGCAGTGTGAATTCGCAGCGCTGGTCACTGGGTCGTTGATTTGGTTTTTCCTGATCTTGGACCTTCAACATGTGGTTTGGCCGGCGCTCGGTCCTTGAGAGGCGATCGAACCCTGGTGATTGAGTGGTTTTGCGATGCAACAGTGGGCCGGCTATCAGTCTGAAGCATCGCCTCCGCTTCCGAACCGCACGACCAATCTCACTTCGCCCCTTAACAAGGGCAGTCAAAGATCCCCTTGTTCTGGGTGATGAGGCCATCACTTGGTCTTTACCTCTTTTACCATTTTACCAGCGCAATCCCGACCCCAGAGCACTCTTGGCAAAGGGGTTTTGGTCTCCCTGATTAGTAGAGATGAGTTTCTGCAGATCCCATGAATGGTGGCAAACTGCTGACTCCCTTGCCCGCCTTGCCCTGTGGCCTCTCTTCTTCTCTCCTCGGCCGCCCCGGCTCCTTCACCTGCAGGAGGCCAGCGAAGGCGGGGGGGGTCAAGGTCAAGGTCAAGGTCAAGCTCGACGACGCGACATCCGTCCGAAAGTGCCCGCCAGGGTCGGACGGGTGGAGCAGGTTGAAATGACATCCATTGGAGGTCGCTTTTTGATCACCTTTGGCCACATGGATTAGACACCTTTTGAGCACCCCTTCATTTGACCAACAGATGTTTGAGTCGGAAGAAGCGAGATGAAACACCCCTTCATCCACCAACGGCTGCCCCTTCTCCAGGTAGCATCGGGCATCCAGAGCTTTGTAGGCGCCGGTGCTCCGGTGCGTTCGGTGCTCCGTTTCGCCCGCGACGGTCCCCGAGGTGGGGGGAAGTGAGGCTCGGCGAACGACACCTTCCGAGCTCGCTTTTTCTGTTTTCGTTTTTGGACTCCTAAACTAAACAACTAAATCAAAGACGCTCAAGCCAGGTTTTTGAGCCCTAGCTTTCGCCGCCTTAAGAGAGGCGGCTCTTGCTAGGGCGAAATGCTTCGCTGCACGTGTGCAGCTTCCGGAAGCGACTTTTGGGACTCCTCCAGAACGAAACGACTCGTGTGTGAAAGGGGGCCATCCTTCACTTGGCACTCGTGTGTGAAAGGGGGGTTCCCGCCCACGTCAGAGAACCGGCGCCCACGTCGAGACGTGGCGCCCGGAGTACAATTGGTGACTGGTGGCGCAACATGGAACGAATTGGACCGGTGGCTTCGACCCTTTTTCCGAAGACCAACGTCGTGGTTGTTGGGCTTCGTCAAAAAACGTGGTCCGTTGTAGCACTTCGTAGCTCTTCCTTTTGGAACCGTACTTGGCAGAAACACCTCCAAAGCCAATGACCCTGCTTGAACCCCCACTGCAGTGGCTTGAACCCCCCCCCGCAGTTCTCTCAGCTCACTGTTTGAGACTTGGAGTTTGGTGGCAGCTTGGAGCGGATGCTCAAGAGGAGCACCCTAAGACCCCACTGATGAAGCGACGTTGAACATCAATTAATCTGAAGGAGATGAACGTAAGGAGAGGCAACAGGCACAGGAGGTCAGTAGCAAGAATCTGACGCAGGAAGGGAAGGTTGACAGACCACTTGCTTCGGATACTCTTAAAGCATGATAAATCATACCACTTGCTGGTCCTGCGTTTTGACCATCTTGACCTCTTTTGCAGAGCACACACCCGGCCAGACACCCCCTGGGGTGCCATCGGCCCATCGAACCTCTGAAACCACGGAGCGACCGTGCTTCGAGTCGTCCAGGCGACCATGCTTTTACTTCGCCCGGCAGCCCAGCCTCGCTGGCGACGTCGGCCGCGAGCACGGCGCCCCCGTCCGTCGGTTCCTCGGCTCGTCCGAGGCCAAGGGATGCTGCGAGAACGGCGCCCAGTGCGGATATTGTCACCTGCCACATGGAGAGCGGGTGCGCTTCAGCCGAGCGAAGAACTTGGGTGGGGTGTGATTCGGAACGCTTTTTTGGGGTAGACAGAGACATGTTACAATGTGATGAAGAGTTGAGAGTTTTTTTTGGGGATTGGGGAATATGATGAAGACTGGTGATTAAGAGAGTTCAGAGTTGAGAGACAGATTAAGACAGAGTTCTGTGTGAAGAGACATCCATCCACTTGGGGATTCCCGTTCTGCACCGGGCATTTGATCCAGGCCTCGCCAACGTCTGCTCATGCGGGAGTGCCCCGATCGACGGTTGCACGACATCGTGAAGAGGTTGTTCAATCCCAACCTAGGGGAATATCTCTTCATCCACCATCTATATGACCTGCCTTTGTTTTGTATCCTTTGGTCTCTGTTTCCCTTGACCCCGCACGCTCTCCCGCAAGCGGTGTACGGTTCGGTTGTCGTCTCTGTCCAGGCGCCGAAGCTGGACAAGCGCCAGCGCCTGGTGCTCCAATCGCTGCCCGAGAAGCTTCTGTTGGAGCGAATCGTCGTCGCCCCGAGTCGTGGTGGAACCGGTGGAACCGAGTCCAACCTACTACGGCCGTGGCCTGGGAGGTGGACATCTCTAAGAGTCCATATTAATATACAGTATATATATATATGTATCTTCCATATTCTTCCATATTTATAGACCTCCAACCTAGTAGCTTCTTGTTCCTAGTAGCGTCCTTGCTCCTAGTAGTAAGGCCAGGAGCCCCTAGTAAGAGCTTTCTTAGACTTGTTTTTCTTTTTTGTCTTTGTTTCTAGCCATGGCCTCCAACCTAGGAATGGCCTCCAACCTAGTAGCGAAGGCCTCCCCCCTAATAGCGATGGCCGCCAATCTAAGAGCAATGTGATGAAGTCAATATTTTGTTTGTCCCAGGAAAGCCGTAACAGTCGGTACGGCCGGGCCTGATCACGATTTTAGAGATGGTGACTGGCCTGCAACCCTAACTATCATCCACTGGGTCCAAATGTTTAGACAAAATAAGCTACTAGGAACAAGTGCATCGCTACTACTAGTAACAAGTGCCTTACTAGTAGTAACAAGAAGCTATTAGAAACAATAAGTAAATATATGCTTAAGTTTATGACATTGAAATTGAGGCCCACCCGAGGTGTGGAACATGGGGGGAAGGTGAATGGGGCCTCTTCTCGGAGCGAGTGAGAAACGGAGGAGCTGTGTGGGGTGAAAGAACGGGTCGAGCTGTGTGGGGTGAACAGAGGGTGAAATCCACCGAAGAGCCTTGGGAACCAGTGAGTAAGTAGGAGTTGGAGCCATCATACCCTTAGATCGAAAGAGTTGATCCTTTGCACCCCTAATCCATGGTAAAAGGGGAAGCAGCCAAGCATGGTGGGAGAAACTGTTCGGGTTTAGCTGTTCCTTCGTGCACTGACACGGTGGACTATAGTATTCATTCGGTTCTTGGAGCTGAAGAGCCGTCCCATGGATCTAGCTGTCCCCCTTTCTGTGGCCTTCCAAGACGTTCTAAAAGGTGGAAGTGAAAAAAAACATCGTATATAAAACAAGGGTTGTTCGGCAACGACTGTAAACACCATGGCCAGTCTGTTTCGCCGCCCTGGGCTCTGGATCCGACTTGGTTAACAACTCGCGGGGGTTTCCAGCCCCATCCCAAACCCTGAGTTTTCTTCGCTCTAGGGTGCGAAGACCAGACTGTTTGGTGCTCACATCGCATGAAACGAGAGCGAAGACGTCGCACGGGAGCCAGGAGATGCTCCAGCGGGCGGTGCGCGGCCGGGCGGAGCAGCCACTTGGTGCGAAGCAGCGTGCACCGTGCGAAGAACACACCACGAGAAACGGCCGAAACGGGCACTCGGGTTTTCTGACTCGGTGCGACGAACGTAGGGAATGAGGGTGGCTGGTTTCCTTTTGCAATCTCTCTTGGGAGCGAAACTTCCCTTATTCCCTACGAGCCGCACCAGTCGGTTTTGGAGAGTTGGGAACATGTGTCCTACGTGTTGCTTGGGGATTTTCCTGCATTTTGCGTGTATGGGGCCATGTTCTTGTGTAGGGGCACGTTGCAAGCTGCGCTGCTTGGATGCGAATTCCCAGGAGGCTTTGGGGAAGAACCGACGAGTCGAGACGAGATCCTCGACCGATCACCCACCGAGTGGATCCTGCGGTCTACAAAAAGGAACGTCCAAGGAGATTGGGACAAAGTTCCTCCTCTTTGAGGTGCCATCCTGTAGCACACATTGTTCCTAGGTCCTAGTAGCGATGCCAGGAGCCCCGAACGTAGCTAGCGTCCGAACGCTCCGTTCGGTTCGCGATGCCCGAAATGCTGGCTCAAACTCAGGGTGTCTGTAAGTCATAACTCCCAACTGCTTCGGTGTAGAGACCCTCTGCGTCGGACGACCAACCTTACGACCAGTCCACCGAACCGGAAGTCCTCCGTCCTCACGGTGGCCGTGGTTTCGGGGAGACGCAGGCATGGAAGTTGACCCATTCTTCCAAGAGAGGTAGCCAGTGACCGGGACCATAGGACCCGGAAAACCTGGGGTACCGGTCCCTGGGATGGTCTATATATCGGGTCCTGACCCACCTCTGTTGGTGGTTTCCGGCCGAACCTACGAACCAAAACCGTTTGGGAGGACGGTGCCGCCGCTGATCCGCTGATCCGCTGATCCGCGCCGCTCCCGCTCCCGCACGGATCGATTTGTAGCAGATGAAGCACTGAAGAATGGGGCAACGATGTTGACCGCTCGGTTTGGGGGGTTCAAACATGTTCAAACCATCACCATTGCTCAGTCTCAGTGGCCCTAGGCCCTAGGCTTCCAACCACCATTCATTTAAATAGGCCTTACTGCTTTTACCGAATGAACTAAGGATTTTACACTATACAAAACCAGCTGTTTTTTTTTTTTTTTAATGGGTCGAACTGGACGTCTAAGTGTCTGCATCCCTTCCAACGGATTCCATGCCGAAGTGGATGACGGAGCTTCGATGTTCCGAAGGCCGAGACTCCCCTTCCACCGGTCGGCCGAGACCCCCTGCGGCTGGGTCGGAGGGTCGGAGGGTCGGCCGGCGAAGCCAACGAAGGAACGCGACCATGCCTGGCCCGGCGATCGCTGAGATCATGCAGCTGTGGGAGAGGTGGGATGGGGATTAAGGAAGATTGGTCGGAGGTCTGGAGGTCATGCCGGGGGAAGAGAGTAGGGTTAGTGGGAAGACAGTGCGATCTATTCTGAGCTTATTGGGTTCTGTCCTAACTTGTGCTTGGCGACGCCCTTTTTTCGCATTGTGCTGCAGAAGGCTGGTACACCGGGGTCAGTCAGCCAGGAACGTCGGAGGTCGCCAGGGCGGTCGAACGTGCGTCGAACGTGCGACGCAGACGTTGAACCAAGACCCTCGTCAGGTACCCCAGGTGAGGTCGCTCCCCGGTGATTCCAGTCTTCCGGACCCCGAGATGGGAGGGCGGCCTGGCGGCCTGGTCAGGCCTATGTTGGAGAGGTCAAGTGACCGGGACCATAGGACCCGGAAAACCTGGGGTACCCGTCCCTGGGATAGTCTATATATCGGGTTCTGACCCACCTCTGTTGGTATGTTGGAGATGGTTGTTCCGTTGAAGGTGACAAACTTTGGCAGATGAGAGGGCTCCCTGGGCTGGGCGGCCACTCCGCCCTTCGACCTACCTCGGGTCCAGGCGCCTGACCTGCCTGAGCACTTCGGGCGTCGACACCGTGTCGGGCGAGGAACCGGTGCCCGACCGGCCACTTGGAGCTGCAGGGTGTGGTTCGCAGGAATGGGTGGTGTGGGGTTCGAGTGTCTCTTGGAGACCATCCCTTTGATCTGATTTCCGGTTCTAGCCATTGAAGTCAGATCCATTGGTTGAAGAAGTCAGTGTGGGTGGGTTTGGTACAGGTCCAGTTGGTAGGTCCATGTGACCCCTGCAAGGGGCGACCCTGCAGGGTCACGGTGTGACCCTGCAAACGACGGTTGCTGGTTTGAGTTTGCCTATGTTTTTTCGCACCGTTCGATGGGTGAAAACACGCATTCGATGGCCGATGGTGTTCCCGTTTTTCTTGGGAGAGTTGAAGTCTTTTTGAGCCTGGTGTTCAGACGGTTGGATGAATCTGGATGCACAAAAGTTTTTTCGTTAAATCCGTCTCCGGAATGGGTTGAATCCATCTCCACAGTTTTTTTGGATTCATCAACAACAGTCTAGTTGTACACATTGGATGAATCCACCACAGTGTGCCCCAGGATCTCCAACCCCGGTGTGTCTGATGCGAGGTACGTGCGAAACTTGAGCAAGATCCTGCGGAGGTGGGGACGGCTTCGGTGGAAAGGACATGAAGACGGGACCACAAAGACCCATGTCTCTTCTTGGCATTTGCATATGGTGGACTTGCAGCATGACAACAGTTTTGTGAGGGTGTGATGATATTCGGGGGATGCTCGTGGCATCGTGCATATTGCGTTTTGTGGTGCCCGAAACTCGGGTCCTCCCTCGCTTGGAATCCCTGAGAGTCAATGAAGATGCGTCGGTGCCCCCCAGGCAGTGGGTGACTGGTTGACCTATACCTGGAAGGTCGTTCAGTCGTTCACTATATGGTGCTGGGGCTCCAGGTTTTGACATACCAAAAAGGAGGCAAGATGGAAAGAAGACTGTCGGGGTTTCCGGTTTCTGGCTCTCTCACCAGTGAACCACTCCCATGCTGGGGAAGTCCCTGCTTCAATAGAGTTTATAAAGGAACCCCTGTGATTTCAGCACGCTCGAATCCCAAAGCCTTAGACGGGCCTCCCATAAGAATCCTCCCTTTCCCAACAACACTTGGGGGGCACAGACAGCGCTTCCTCAATGTGTTCTGAGCATACTAGCTGTCGCTGGATGTTCCTGTTGCTGGACATCAATTTCTGTCTGAAATGCCTTGCAATGGCCCAGTCTTCAGTGCAGGCCAGTCAAGCAAATGCTTCCGCGCTCAAGAGCGCCACGCTCGGCTTAGTGTGGCAACAACTCTTGGCTTCCAGACCTCTGACTCTCTCGGTCTCTCCAGCGCGCCGCAAATGCTTCCGCGCCTTCCGCCCGACTCGGCCAAGGGCCTCCTCAAGTCGTCCACACATCGATGGGACCTCGCTTGACCTCGCTTGGGAAGAAACGGAGGTGATGACCAGTCACCTCAGAGATGCCCAAAGATCGGGAGGATCCATCCTTCTCAGACCGGTTTTGCCAGGTTTCATCACTGCGTCCGTGTCTTTGGACCTTTTGGGTAGCGGACGAACGCTCCGTTGTAAGGCCAAGGGTGCTTGCAGCGTTGTCGCGTGGTCGTGTTGCACATGGCTCCATGAGAAACAGAGGCTCGTAGGTTTAGGCGTCAGGCCGAACAACATGTCCTTGCTGGGACATCAACTTGCTGGCATTGCACCAAGCGTCGAGAGAATTGGACGATCTAATAACCAGATGCTTGCTTCACGCTCAGATTCACCACACTCTGCTAAAAAGGTGTGCCATTCACAGAGGTTGCCCACATCAAGGTCTCCCACAAGGCTGCCAAGAAAAAAGAGAATCCCAACAAAAGGCTGATGCTCCCACAAGGTCTCCCACAAGGCGGCCAATTCAAGAGATTCCCAGCAAAAGGGCTGCCAATCCTCATGTGTTGGATGCTCTCGCCCCATGTCATTTCCGGACATGCAAGGGGCGCGCCGGACCGCCCTGGCTCTTGGGTCTCGCTGTTCCCCTGCAACCCAAGCTATCAGAGACCCACATTGCTATCAGCTTCCTTGGGTTTCTCAAGTCCCCCCCCCAGTACCTGTCAAAGATGATATCAACCGACAGCGCATTTTACACTCTTGCTACACTCCTTAGAAATGATCCTGGAAGTGGAAGATGATCACTTGTATGACCATTTCCGCAATTTCCCTCTACAAAACAGGGTGGTCTTTCACGTCCAAGGATATTTTCAAGGAGTGCACATGTTCTTTACATCTGATTTCCGGAACTTCTGCACCACCTGAACCCTGAACCTGAACACTCTCTAAAAGAAGTGGAGATTCTTTTTCCAATCTCCCAGATGAGACGAACCCGCCTGGAACCCTAAACAACCAGACACAACTGGTTGTTCAGAATGTGGCAATTGAAATCCTTTACATACGAAATGGCTCTTTGGGGAGTTCCATCCACTTGGCACTGGGCTTGTCCAACCCAAAATGTCAAAGGAGTATCCCTATCCTACTCAGTGAACGACCTGGAACTGGGGAGTTCCATTTCACTCGTTCTGCTTGCTTAGGACTGGCAGAAACGCACATACCGGCGCTTCCAAGCGCTTCCATACGCCGCCGCTTCCGCCGCTTCCAGGATGAACATCTCGGAGCTGGTGGTTTCTGGGCGGCAGAGACACTGGGTTTCCGGGTGCAGATGGAATGGGGCGACCCATGGGGATGGAACAAAGGAGGATGAAAAAAGGCACATGCCCTGTCAAATGGCTCGTTTTTTGGTTCCTCTGAATTAAGCAAGACTCTGTTCTAAAGCGTTGTCTTGCTTTCCTATTTGCAAGATGTTTCCTGTTGGGACAGGAAGAAGCTGTGGACATTTGTGACGTCCGTTCAGCGAAATGGACGTCACTTGTGTGAGACAAGCTACGAATCGCGGCAACGAGCACGCAATCTGTTTCGAGCATCCGTCAGTTCTCCAAGTTGCGAGCTCTCGAATCTTATCGATAGAAAAGTGAGGGTGCTTGACATCACAGGGCGCCCTGTCAAAATGACATTACTTGCAGTCAAAGTGAAAGCACGCTTATTAAACATGAGAGTATGCTTAGATATCTCTCTGAATTGACATCGTCACACATTCTCTTGACACCTGAAATGAATGCTTCCCCCGACCCCCCCCCAGGCTGTCGACAAGACATATGGGAACCCTGTCGATTCTCTTACCAGGTCTCGGCCTGACACCAGGTTTCTCTTGCATAGTGGATTGAGAGTAGATGGCACAGACCCCACTGTCGGTGGTTTATATGGACCCCCATCTTTTCAGGACATCTGGTAATCTGTGCCATCGAACCTCTGAAACCACTGTAATAACGGCCTCCTTCCTACCAGAATCTTTTCTGTATTTCCTTGAGCCCCAATCCTATAAAAGCACATCTCATCTTTACAGGAGCTTCTGCCTTGCACAAGAAATGTTCTGGTCTTTGATCTCATCCTTTCTGAACGGTTCTTTTCATGAGGTCCTCGCCCTGTCTGAGCAAATCATTTCCATCCTTCCTTCAGAAAGATTCGAGTGTTTGCTTCAACAAAACGGTCGCTGCAAAACATTTGCCCCCCTGCAGAAGTGAAACTCACCACCTTGCTGGAAAACACCTGGAAGACACAGAAGCCAGAAGTCTTCGCGGATGGATGTTCGTTGGCTGTTCAATTCTAAGCCTTCTAGTGGACTTGATACGTCTGGTTTTGGGTGTGTCCATGTCAAAGGGGTTTGATCCTGCATGGTTTCACCGTGCTGGGTGCCTAGCACGTAGCAAGCTTGGTGACTCGACACGATCAACAAGTTGTCATGATCGACCAGGTTTGGTTTTTTCATGATCGACGTCCTTCTCAAAGCACACTTTTTAGGGGTTGCAGGATCCACTCCCTTTGACAGGTGTCCCACCGAGAACAACTCTTGCAAAGGTCTGGATTCAAGCATTCCATAGATTTCAATAGATTTCAAGAGGGTTAGACGATGTTTCACACAGGTTTCTGTCTTTGGAGGAGGTGTTTCCACCTTCGTTTTAGCTTCAACTTTGCAGGGCGTTTTCACCACTTTCAGAGGAAAGACAGGGTTGAGCCTTTCAATGCATAAAGAAGGCTATCACGATACCAGGTGAGAACCTCACAAAAGGACACACTGTTCATGAAGAATGCAATGCTTCAAGAGATCACATTTCTTTGCAAGGACAATATTTTTCTAAGAATCAAGCACGGATGAAGGACAGGACCCTCATAATGGAGGAACCCTGCGGTAGCACTTCTGATTGACAGAAATTGTGAAGATGTGTGAGTGTGGTTTGACTTAAACCGTTTGGTAGTCTGGTAGAGAACTTTCACTTAGACAATAGGATTCATGTATTTATACGGAGGATTCCAGAAAGTACTTTAATATTTTGCAATTTTCTGGCAGTGAAGTAAGAAGTAGGATTGCACAGGACTCTTCTAGAGAATCATACTCACCCGTACTTAAGAGAATTCCACAAACCGTCAGATTGTTGCAAAGCATGTTGCGCAACACTTCCCAGGAAGTATCTCTCTCTCTCTCTATATATATATCTCCAAACTTCCAAACATCTAAGAATCATGACATCCTAAGATTTCCAGTATACTTTAGATTTTATAAGACCGAAGTAGTCTGCACATCGAAGTGGTTGACCGTAGGGCTTGATGTGTTAGTTTTTTGGCCAAATGGGTGCGGACGTCCGCATGGGGGGGTCGAGGTCGACGGACCTACCCGGATGTTCGGGTCCAAAAGCATCGAAGCCGACCGGGACCCGTAGTCTGGATGCGTGGGCCCCGCACCATTGAATAGAAATCGCCGGGTCATCCCGGTCATCCGGAATCACCATAAATAGGAAAACCAAGTCGAACCATGGTAAAAGGGAACAATATGGTTGATTGATGGTCGAAGCATGGTTATACCCTGTTCGGGTTTTGAGGGTTTACACGACCAAACCGGGTCTCTCCTCTTTTTTCAGTCTTCGTCCAACGGGTCGAACGGAAGGCAGCCCGGGTATACTCGCACACGCGCACACTCAGGATGCTTAAATAGCAGACCTGGCCACAGTTTTATTCCAACGGAGGTTTTTTGTGACTGTCAATTGGACCCGGATCACCACCTGGGGTAGTAAACCCGTCACCTGGGGTACCATCTTTTAGGGGCGGAGTTCATCACCTCAGTTGGATGGCCACCGGTGCTCCGCCTCCGAGGCCTTAGCGATCCGCGGCGCCAAGGAGGATAGCGCCTATGTCTCGGAGCTGCGCGAGGCCGGGGGGGCGGAGCGGAACCAAGCCGGGCGTCCCGGGTGGCCGGTTTTCATTGTTGTTTTGGTGGTATCCCTGAGGATCGGAGTGATGAAATAGGCAACAATCGGCTGAGTAGGTTGCAGAGAGGCTTTTTGTTTTTGTGTTTGCGTTCGTTTTCTGGGGGCTTTCGGATTTCCGAACCCCAAAACAGCGGTTGTTTTTGGCCGGAAGAGTGGTGGGGGTGTGAACAGAACAGAACAACGGGACGCAGCACACACAGTTTTGCAAAGTTTGCCACATACTTGGGGTGGACTCTTATTGGGTGTGGTGAAGGAACCAAAACTCAGCCAGGGAAGAACTGAAGAAAATAGCGGGCGAGAGTTGAAAGCAACTGATTGATCTATATTGTTGTAATTGGGTGTGGTGAACAGAAGCTGACTGGATCATCCCAGACGAACATGAGCACAGTGGTTCACTAACACCACTTGCAAGGCTCTTCAAGGCGACAATCATTGAGGTTCTAGGGAAATCATCCCCCAGGTCTTGACCACGCTGTTTGACTGGTGCTTAGCAGGGAATGAGGGTGGCTGGATCCAATAGAATCTCTATTGGGGCTCATTCCCTTATTCCCTACTTTCGTCGCACCAGTCAGCTGTTCATTTGAGTGAAGAACCCCCCCTGCCCCACCCGCAGCCCATGTTCAAGGCCCACATTCGTGGTCTCCGCTGTGCCCAAACGAGCCATTTCGTGCCGAACAAAAGATCGCCCCTACCCATTGGTGCAGGAGCTCGTCCAGTCTCGTTGGTCCTGGTTGTTTGAGACTTGGTACCGTCTTCTTTCTTTGAGCCTTCGAGCTTGATCGAAGAGAGTTGGCATCAAGGTCTCCAAGCTCCACGCCGCGGGAGCTTGAATTGGTGCCGAAAGCGGACTGCAGCCGAGACCAAAGGCAGAAGCCAAATCATTCCAACCACAAGAATCCCATCCCGTTTGGGAACCCAAAGCCGTGAACCCTGAAGAACTCTGCACCATCAGCACGTCTTCTACCTGGCCTTGTGTGCTTGCTTCCGACTTCTGAGTCGGACGGCCCGCCGTCCGCCAGGCGTTGGGACGCTTGCGCGAGAAGTCCATGTGACGCACCTCGTCGTCGACGCACCTCCTCACAAGGACCATGGAGTAGGACCGCGTCGGCACCCGAACCTCTCCGCGCGCGGTGTGGTTCGGGCCGGTGTGGGGAGAGGTGCCATGGGACGAGAGATGCCATGGGACGAGAGGTGAGGGGGCGAAGGAGTGATGGGAGAGGTTGGCATCGATTGGGTGGGCTGTTGGATGAAACCCACCTTTCTTCTCCTGGGAGGCAGTTCTGGACATGCCTTTTGTTTTCAGGCAAAGAACTGAACTCTCTTCCCGACAAGGTCATGGCTCCAGGGCGCTCCCTGGTCTCCTGGTCTCCCGGTCCCGAAAGACCGAAATAGGTCGAGAGAAGAGTTGTGAGGATTGTTGCTCTATGAAATGGGGATCCTTGACCTCTATGATATGGGGTCTTGTTTTCAGGGGCTCATCTCATAGAGCAGTGTGGAAATGAGTGTTTTCTGGAAGATGCCAACAATTCCATGGCAAAAATCGTTTTGAGATGGTTTGAGTTGCTCATTCCATCCATTTGTTTTTGAGTGTTTTCTGTTATGACCCAACTGCAGGAGTTTCATGAGGTCGTTCACTGAGTAGGATAGGGATACTCCTTTGACATTTTTTGGTTGGACAACACCAGTGCCAAGTGGATGGAACTCCCCAAAGAGCCAGTTCCTATGTAAAGGATTTCAATTCCCATATTGGAACAACCATTGGTCTCTGGTTGGGACTGGGGGTTCCAGGCTCTACTGCCACCCCTTCATTCCAAGGGGGATCTGTGAAATTGTGTCAGAGCTTGGATAAAAAGGGAGACCTCCGCATACCTGAATGGGACGAGAAAAGGTCACACAACCAATGGATCACACTCCCCCCGCCCTGACGCGAACCATGTCACAAGTGACCCAGTCGCTTCCGGGGATGGGTCATTCCACCGGTCGTTTCACTCGTGCCCGGTGACGAGTTCTCGTCATGCGGGTCGGTGGTCGTGTCCTACCAGACCTGGAGCAGCAGCTCTTTCTAGATCGACCTCATGACCTCCTTGCCCTCCTGGTGTGTGGCTCAGTCAGACCCCAACCAACGACCAGATCCGGCTCCGGATCCGCACCGGCAGGAGTTGGTTGGGACGTGAAGCGGAAGGGATCAAGATCCGTTGGAGCAGCATTGGTGGAGCTTGATCTTCTCAGATTCGAGTGGGAAGGTAGTCACAGATGGAAAGCATGCATGGTGCAGAGCGAGCTTTACAGAATTCCGGTCAAAGATTTACTTCTGGAGTTCATTTGGTGGGAATGGGCTTGGGGCCAAACCTGCATGGTGACTGACATGTCCTTTCCTGGAGCAGTTTTTCCATGCAGCTGCGTAGATCAAGGAACACCATCAGAGCCTACCACCTGCTTCCAAGGGGTTCAATGGACAACCCTAAGCTACATAGGTCCATATTGAACACACATTGAAAGCGCTATAGGTCTTTTTTCTCAATTTTTTTTGTTTTTTCCAACCACCGCCTTACGACGTTTGCGCCATCCCGGGAAGAGACAGCAGGAGTTCACTCAAGATCTGGGACGGCGCAAATTTCTTCGGTGGGCGCCTCTTGATAGGTGTCTTGACCTCTTTAAACAGATCGAGACAAAGAAAACGATTGAGCAAATATTTGATCTGTATCTCGGGCATATGATGGAGACTTCAGGCGTTTTCTTTTTGGTGCATTTGCCGAACTTCATTGGTGGCTAGCGGCTAGCGAGCCGGTGGGGCCTTTGTCGATGCTCAAACACCCTTGGTCGCCGTGAAAAAAAACGTGGTGACTTTCCGGAGGAACCGTCCATCCGTGGCGTGGCGACCCCACATGGACCAAATGGGGAAGGTGCTTGGTAGCATCATCGTATGATTTCAGGATGAACACCGGGTAGCACCCCGCTGTCGGTTCTATAGGCCTTTGAAACGACAGGTCGAAGGCTGTTTTACAATCCATTTTCTCCACACAAAGCCTGGTGGTTCGTGGTCGAAGACTGTTTCAGAGACTTGTAGCCCTTCGGGCCCTTCGGGTGAACATCAGCTGTGATTCACATATTGAACAGTTCAGTTACTCTTCAGTTGATGGACCCGGAGGACCTCATGAACCAGGAAGACCGCAGGAAGATGGTGTTGTTTCTTGGAAACACCATTCACGTCAGAACTGAGTGGCTGCGTGGCTTGTTTAGCCTTTGGAACGGCTTTTCACGATGCTGGTGAACGATGCATGCACTTGGAAGTGCACTTTTGCCCAACCTGAGACCACCATACTCCGTTTCGTTTTTTTCCCGTTTCGGTTTTCGGAGCCTCCGTTGGACCAGCGTTGCTCCGAGAGTTTAGCCCCGTGGGCGAACACAGTCAGCAACTAGATGGCTAGATGCATGCTGAGCCCGGATGTCGAGATGCATGGGTGGCCTGGGAAAGAACACGGAACCACAGAACCACATCTATCTTTGGCTCAAGGCCCAGGGAAAATGCCACCTCAGGGTCTAAGAATGCCGCTATGAATTCATATGATCTGAAATGTGGCTACGATTGGAGGTCTTAAGAAAAAGGCCACCGTCGACGGGTCAACTCCTGCCTTTTAACGATGTGGTCTCTAGCCATTCGCTCGCATGCAACTCCTGCCGGGCCATCTGATCACCGAGAAACATCAGAGAAACCAAAAGAGGCTGCGCAAGGACCACGTTTTTGTACCTAAACGGTACACCAAGTACACCAATCTCTCACCCATGGGTCCATTGGATGTTATCCAATCGATGTCTATGGTCTATGGTGGTCTATGGTCTACTTCGGACTTCTGGCCCGGAAATTCCGGTGGCCCTTCGGCGGTCGCGTCGCATTCGGCGTCCCCTCCATGACCGGCTGTCATGACCTGCGCACTCATGCGCACTCGACGTCCGCTCCTCCAGACCGGCTCTGTTTTCAATGCATTCGGTGGAGGAGTCGAAACACTTTCCTCCCGACCCGACCGGAGGTCAAGCACGCACGGCCTGGGCTTCAAACTATACCCTCGAACACATCAGCCCAGATGTTAGGTGTTCGGTGTGTAGTTTATCCATCGGGCGATCTGGATTTGGATCGCATCGTCGATCTGGATGAGCCAAGAACCTGAAGATCGATCTTCCTTTTGAGACGAAGAATGCCTTCGTTCGAACGACGATTCCTCGGACGATCATCGACGTCATTGACCAAAACCGGCCCGTGGTTTTGGGGAAGAAGGACAGTGATGGGTTGTTTTCGTTCGGTTTCGTCGACTGCCGGTTGGTCGATGGAACCATCGATGTCCGGGACAGCGACCCTTTTGCCGACGTCTGCTTCGGGACATCTCCGTCACCGACGTCCGTCACCCGACGGACTCCATCCGCGAGGGTTGACGGACGGGGTCAGGTGAAGCTGTTGGGTCAGCGGGCATGTTCCCTTTCGCGCATGGACGTTGCAGTGGTTTTTCTTGGATTCCCCAAAGAAGATACCGCTCGCGGACCAAAAGAAGAAGCACCGCGAGCAGCTCCCAGTGCCAATTTTTTTGTGTCGTCGGACGATGGATATGTTTTCGTTCCGGTGGACGTGCTCCTTATGTTTGGGTGGGACAAAACACGGGGTCCGGAATCTTTGGGGTTTGGGGTTGACAGTGAGACAGTGAGTGTCATCTTCCGGGATTTTTTGATCCCCATCCATCCTTCACATTCACGCCTCCGCAACAGGATTCATCACGTCGGCCCTTGTTGAGCTACAACTCTTCACGATGATGATAAAACGATCAAATCCGTCGGCCCTGTGGCCCTGAACCTTCTGTCGGATCCGAATGCTTCCTCTTAATTTCCGGCGAAAAGATGCCACAGCGAAACGCAAGCATGGAAAGCAATGGATGGCTGCCCAACCGGCCTGCCAAGCCGGTTGGCTAATTACTAGAGGGCATACCCAGCGAACAAGCAATATATAGTTCTTTTTCTTTTCCAAGAAAGGACGCTGCTAGTAACACATGGCAACGCTACGAACGGAGCAAGGACGCCACTATAGTAGCTCAACTACCAGGAGCAAGAAGCTACTAGTAACAAGAAGCTATTAGGGGCTCCTGGCATCGCTACTAGGAGCAAGGACGCTACTGCTCCTCCCCCCCCTTGCGCGCGCGAGAAAAGGTCCTAGTAGCTTCTAGTTTCAATTCGAATTCTATTTTAATTTTGGTTCTATTTATTTATTGTTTCAAATAGCAAACATTGTTCCTAGTAGCGATGCCCTTTGCTCCAAGCGTCCTAGCTCCGTTCGTAGTAAGGCCAGGAGCCCCGTTCGTAGCGTCCCCTTCCGAGCGCCGCAGCCGGTCGTTGCAGCTTTCGGAGTCGTGCGAACGCGGTCAGACCGGCTTTGTGCTCGCCGCTGCCGCTCCTTCCAAGCGAGGCCACCGCCCCTTTCTGTTTTTTTTTAAAAGGCAACTTTGACACTCAGCCACCAGGGGATATATAATCTTCTCTTCAGCATTTCTGTCGACAAAATCCGTGATTCACTTATATACCTATCCCTTCAAAACGCAGAGCCCTTTCGCAAAGCCTTTTCATAGTCGTCTCCACCTTCTGTGCATTCTTGCTGGCCGGGAACTGAATGACTCCAGCAAAGTTCTTTTCATACCTTTGTAGTCTTTGCTCGAGTGAATGGAATGTGGGAGCAAAAGGCAAAAGTAAACGTGTAATGTTTTATCACTTCTCCATCGTTCAGTTTTTTCTACTCTCAGCGGGGCCGCGGTTTTGCACTGCATGTTCTTTTCAACTTTCCCACATCCTCAAGCCATGGTTGTTTCCAGCATTTGGCTTTCGTTGAAGTCAGGCATGCCACCTGTCCATGCTGCGTGAACCACCACCGTGGAGCCTCACAAAGGAGGTCATCCACGGAACCACCACCGCGGGAACCTCCCGCAGATCGGGGCATCCCGCCGGGAAGTATACCGATGCCGATTGGCGGCGAAGCTCGGGCGGATGGCGTGTCACACCATTTTAGGCCGAGAGGAGGTGAGTTCGAATGCTGAGTGCTGAGCATGTGAGACGAAATTCGAGTGATGTGGACCGTTGATTCAGAGTCCTCAGGCCGGTTTGAGATGTAACACCTGTCAACCGGTCGGGGGGGGATTGATTCATCAACCGGCTAGATGAAGCGCTCGTTGTCGAACGCTTCAAACAAGTGACTCGAGAACCTTACGCAGTGGGGGGCCAAAGACCTGGTCAATCGCTCTGTTGGGCGGTTTTCGGGTGATTCTTCCTTTCCCGAACTCGGTCAATCGCTGAACCTGGGCCCCCCAGACGATTTCTGTCTTTTCTCGTCCGGTCTTCCGAACCACCCAGGGCAGCCGGCGCCGTCGGACCTGTCCGACCTGTCTCGGGACCAGATGGGAGCGAACATGAACTGGTCATCGATGACCAGACATGAAAAACCAGCTTCTCCCCCTACTTACTCTACAGACATCTGGATGCAGATGCGGATACGGATGCGGATGCGGATCATGATGTGAGACGAAGAACGATCGCCGGATCAGATCGGGGGAACATCCAGAGACGACTCCTGGCTCTGCCACACGGGGGAGCCCGAGCTAGAGAGAGCCTACTAACCACTTTCAACCAACAGAGGTTGAAGAACCCGAACTAGGCTATCCCAGGGACGGGTACCCCAGGTTTTCCGGGTCCTATGGTCCTGGAGAGACGAAGGTTTCAACCCTTCCAAAGAACTTCTTGGCCGAAAGGCGTTCGAGTCTGTAGAGCCGTAGAGCCTGGTTCGCGAGAGCCGTAGCCGTCAGCGTTGTCTCAATTGGATAGATGGTTGGGGGGGGGGCTTTGATGAAGGCTCCTACCACATGAGCTGTGAGGTCGTTCCAAGAAAGCTCGGTGGTTCCACCAGAGATTCGATGCAAAGTGCGAGGAAACCCCGGTTTTTTATCTTTTTCGATCCAAATCCCAGGAGAAGACTCGACGGGTCAGGTCTGGTAACGAGGTTTGGAGACGACCTCCACGAGACTGAGTCGAGGCCAATAGCCGACAGAACAGGTCGACCGACGACTCACCGCGATTCGCCCGAGTTCCTGCCCCTATTCCGGCGATTCTGGGGTCTTCAAGTCGGAGCCTGGGCAGAATTCTCGGTCGCGAAGTCTAGAAGTGCTTCCATTGAACTCGGTCGATCATTTCATGCCATTTCTTGGTGCATGAAAACACCAGTGATTTTGTGGTGGAAAGAGGTCAACGGCAGCTGCTGGACCACTCTTGATACTGGACTTCAACTTCCCTCTTTGCCCCGTCTTGGGTTCTGTGCAAAAAGGAGAGGTAGAACCCCCCACACGATAGGCCCAGCTGAACTTCCCACCAACAGAAAGCTAGAAGAAACTCCTCTACAGTGATCCCGAAGCAGATACTGTAGAACAGGACAGCCCCCCACTTTTTGCACTTCTTAAGCCATTGATCTAGCCAGTAGCCTACCCAAGTAGGCGGAACAGTATATATATATATATGTATCTAGATCCCCCAAATCACATGCGTTTTTCACACCCATTTCTATCTTTTTTTTGAGCCTTTTGGGGCCCAAGACGGGTGCTCGCATCAGAGGACACCCTGTGAAGGCAGGAGGTCAGGAGCTGAAAACGAAGAAACCCCCAGGCCGTAGGGTGTCGAGGTAGATAGACTCCAATGGTCCAGAGTCTGCCATACCATGTCTGGCGGAACTGTGCACTGCTGAAAACCATCACAAAGAGCATGTCAAGGACCTTTATATTGATCTTTTGCGCCCAGGCCCCGACAAACCGCTTGTACAGCGCTGGAACCACCCCGCGCTTCGCGGACCCGACTGGTCCGGTGAGCTTCAGCCGTCCCGGGGGCTTCGGGAGAACGCTTCCAGCAGTTTTGTGGCGCGGCGGAGCGAGCGGAAAGGGGTGTTTCTCACCGTCTCCTCTGGTGTTTTTGGGCGAAGGAGGGGAGTCACCATGTTCGCTTCTTATCCGGGGCTCCGATCGCATCGCGAACCGAACGAACGGAGCGATCGGACGCGATCGGACCTACGCGCGGAAGCTGCCATCGAGGTTGAAACGGCACGAGGTTCAAACGGGGGCTCCAACGGGGGGGTTGTCATGGAGAAGCTTCCTTTGCCGACATGCACATAGCAGAAGCTTGTTGGACCAGAGAAGAGTCCTTCTTCCACCTTTTGGGTTGGATTTTTTTTTTTTGGCGATGTCGAACGAGGTTTAAAAAAAACCCGATCATGTGTGATGGGAGATCATTTAGCTGCAGTTTGGCTGGATTTAGGACTCTGAAACAGACGGATAAGAAGCAACATGTACCAATGATGACAACGCTGATGGGTTTGGGACATGGCCCTCCACCTCTGGGTTTTGGTTGGTCATGAGTCATGAGTCATCATGACTCACCAGACTGAATGGCGCCATGAAGAGGACCCTCAAGGCAGACTGTGGGCCCCCCAAGATCAGAACGGTGCTCAAAACGAAGTCCTGAGAACTTGCTGTGGGTGAAACTTGTGGGGGACGTCCTTTCTTCCCAGAGCATGAAGAGAATAGACTACCAGCAAGGTCAAGAAAAACCATGGAGTAGGGTCCCGGGTTTTAACCCACAGCCAACTGTGTGGGGCCAATGGTGCAAGAAAACAAAAAAATATTGCTTGCCGCGAGTCTTTCTCGGGACCCTTTGAGCCATCCAATGTTTGTTTTTTTGGGACCCTTGGTCGAGGTCCCACTGCTACCATACAGTCTCAAACTAGATAAGAGTCAGAAACAAATGGTTGTTCCAATCTGGCGCCACCTTCAGATCCTATGGATAGGAAATGGCAAGGACTGGGGAGACATCCATCCAGAACTGTTTCTGGTTGGCACTGGCAACCAAAAAGAACGGGACAAAGACTTTTGATCTTGGACGAAGACTCTTCAGCCTCCTAACCACCTAACTCATGTTCCTTTCTTCCACGCTCGCTCCTTGATGCGGACGGGTCTCGATCTCTCCACTGGGGTGGTGCCGTCCTCAGCAGCGGCACCGCGCTGCCGCTGCTTCGGCCAAGTCTCAATACGTAGTTTGCACCCAGTGGCGCCGGTGAAAGCCGGAATTTAGACCCGAAGCCGTCAGGTTGAGCCATCCAGAAGGGCGCCCTTTGAAATGGAACAGGTGAAGCCAAAGCAAAACCGGATGAAGGTGGGACTTCGAACTATGTGGCCTTGAGAAGCTGCAGTTCATTCTACTTCCAGCACCATTTTGGGGTTTTCGTGGCACAGAAGGGCGAAGTACTTCGCTCCTATACTTCGCCTACCGTGAATCCCCTTGATCAAAACCACTACGATTGGGTTCGAGTTTTTGGGGAATGATTTCTCCCAATTGACGGTCACTTCTCGACCAAGTCATGGTTGGGGAGTGAAGGTCCTACACTTTTGGGGTTGAACTTCCACGAAAGGTAAGATGATCAACACCCTCTTGATCACTGGATGGCTCGCCAGCCTTGATTCAGATTAGAACCGGGCATAGAGTCTGTTTCAGAGTTTGCAGACCCGCATAGGCCAAGCAGACGACCACGCAGGCCGTCGCAGCCAGCGGATTTATTAAAGCTGGAACTCTGGGAGGAGGGGATGCAGTTGAGAGATCACGCTCTTCCACTCGATTCCCCAACAAACGCTTGGTGAGAGATCTACCCTACCCTACCTGCCCAAGTTTGATCAGTCCAATGCCGGTCAGAACGCTGAAAAACCATGAAGTGCCGGTGAGAAAGGTCGATCCAGCAACTTCTGACGGCTTGGGATCCAAGATGGACTGCAGTCACTGTCCTCCTGTGGCTTCCGGTGGAGTGTTTTTGTTCAAGTCGGGTGGTCAGGAAGAAAGCATGGGGGAGTGCATGGTCCGTAAGAGTTGCGACGACATCTTCGACAGAAGGAGCCCTACCACGGGACACCTCCCGAAGGCTGTGACAGCCCCCAGTCTCCGTGGTGACTGTGAACTGGTGACCCGAAGGGTGCAAGAAACCCTTCAATGTTTTCTGGTAGGGGGGGGCGATGTTGCCCAGACTGGTGATGGACCACTTCAATTCCAGCGATTTTTCAGGGTCAACATTCAGAGTTGGGGTCGAAGAATCACCGCTGAGAGGTCGGCCGGCGCGGGCAGGTGCCCGTTTCCTGCCATCCTCCGAGAGTGGATGAATGCTCCGTTCGTAGCGATGCCACGAGCCACTTAGAGCGTTCTCCTAATAGGTAAGGCCAGGAGGCTATGTTCGTAGTGTCCGATCGCTCCGTTCGTGTCGCGATGCCCTTTGTTCCGTTCGTAGCGTCCTTGTTCCTAGTAAGGCCTGCTCCCCATCATCCTCCGCGAGTTGATGTGGTCCTGCCTCCCTCCTCCGGATCGACGGGAGCCAAACCGTTGCCCCGATCCGCCCGCTTTTGCGTGAAACGCGCGCGTTTCACCTCGTTTCGCGTGCGGTTTCAATCGGTGGTCGGTTCCAGTGCAGTTTGTGAAAACAAAGAGCTGTCACAGTGGGAGGACGGAGCAGAGTGACTTCGGAATGCGAGTTTCTCAGCGTGGATTGCCCCTTTTTGGGATTTCTTGGTTGATATGCATACAATATAGATAGATATGTAGTATATATAATGATATGATATATAATATGATATAATATAACACAATAGAATATAACATAAGGTAAACTAGTATAATAACTTCTTGCCATCTTCTCGGAATTGCTCTTTTCAGTCAATCAAAGAGACGCGGTTTCCGTGGTGCCTTCCACTGGACATGGATTCCATGGATGGGATGCTCAAGCAAGATATTTTCAGGTGAGGAACTTTAGCTGCTCTTTCAGGATGGCCCCAACTCTTCAACCTTGTGCTCACAGTTGAGGCGAACTTGGTGCTTCAACACCAAATGGATGAACTGGAGTTCCACCCACTCGGGTCACCAATGGCCTTGGAAGCACTCCTTTGCGCTTTGGATTTCAGTTCTTCAAGCAATTTCGGGCCATCTCCAAACCAAAGGGTCAGCTGGTCTCTTTTCGGCCTTCCACTTACGAGTCGGATCGACGTACCGAAGGAAAAACACTCCGTAGGACAACAGGTCTGCCCTCAAATCCACAGTTACCACCCCTGAAAGAACTGTATTCCAGCTAGACTTGATCGATCAATTTCACTCCCCCCCTCCGGCTGAGTCATGACCTTCGCGGGGCGAGCCGCTGAGTCATTCCCCCAGGCCCCACGGAGTTTGGCTTCTGCCAGAACGGCTGCCAGAGTCGAAACGAGGACGGCGCGGTTCCGCAGGGCACGAGCGAAGGACTCCCTCGCCGGTGGTGGTGGGAGCAGTCTGAGCGAAGAAAGGTCGGCATGGTCATCGGCTCCCGAGGTTTCGCCCAGACTGTGAGCGGGTTTTGGAGGGTTTTGGTATGGACGGTCTGAACGTTGGTGGTTCTTGGGTGTTTTATGAGCCCAAAAGGCCGTGCGACCGCGGGCTCGTGGTGGCAGTCTCCCTCGACGCGCCTCGTCTCCCTCGTCTTGACGAGTCATGAGTCGGCCAGTCGTTCGGGTTCGACCGCGGAAGTGAGACCAACGAGATGTCACACCCGGTGGAGACCGGAACCCGGCGACCGGCGACCAGACTAGCCATGGTTTTCAGATTCCATGTCAATCTTTCAGTTTTTTTGTATTGGAATTGTCCCATGACACAGCTCCAAGTGATGTCCTGTTTCTGGCCAGGCGGTTGACCAAGGTGAGGGTCGCTGGCATTTCCAGGAGCAGCAGCGTTCTCCTGGCAAGCGCAGCGTTAGCGGGGAGCCCAAAAGCAGCAATGTAGCGTTCGAGGAAAGGACCAAGGACGGATGAATAGCATCCCAATTGTATCCAATTGTCCATCGCGGGTTTGAAGACAAGTATGTACATGTGGAGGGTGCCCCAGGCAATGGCAACCATTCTTTTTGCACTCCATCGACTTTCCGCTGAGTCACAGTGCGAATCAGTTGAACGAAGTTTACAGATCCAACGGGTGCCAAAGATGCTCTAAATGTGGATCCTGGTCTTCCAGATGATTCATCACGATCTAAGAATCTATCATTCGGAATTGTAGCAACTTCACCTTACGAAGTCCGCCCAAAAGAGTATTCTTTTTTGGGGGGGGTAGGCCGATAGAGGGAGGTAGTAGAGGGTAACTAGTAGAAGAGGTAGATACTAGCTTACTTAAGCTACTACCTAGGACGCAGGATAGCTCACGCTTCTTCAAGGAAGCTCTCGCCGCCTATTTATTTGGTTCCTAGATTTTGAGGGAAGCTTAAGGTGATTGAAGCTACTGATGTGTCAACTAGGTCCATTGAGTACGACCTTTCGTAGACACCGGGTTTGGGCACCATGTTCGGTTCCGTTTGGGCAACAGATCCATTTGATCTTCCGCCCGCCAAACGGGACCGCTTCCACTTTCCAAGGTGGTGCTGAGTGGCTCTGCCTCTTTGCGGGCAGGTGAGGAGCGACATATGGGGTATTCTGGCATCGGTTCTTGTTCGTAGTAGTAAGGCCAGAAGCCCCTAGTAGCGTCCTTGCTCCTAGTAGCGATGCCGGGAACCCCTAGTAGCTTCTTTATTACTCTGGCATTGTAGACTGCAGAGGTCCGAGCTTAAACCCGAAATTCCACAAGCTCACTGAACTACGGGCAAATTTTCAAGACACCCAGGTGTTTGACCTTCAACAAGCGTGGAAGTGGTCAACCCCCTGTTTGTAGAGCCGTTTTCCATCCACTTCCACCATGATTCTTTCAGAGAAGGACTCTGATACTGTAAATGCGTTTTATTGTTATTGTTTTTTTCAGTTGATGCTTTGAAATCGTCTTGAGTGGACTTCAGTCAGCCTTTTTTGGAGTTTGGGTGGTCTAAAGAATCGAGGTGCTGGGGTGGTCGAAATCAGAGTACGCCGCATCAAGGAACAAAACCAGGGAGATGGGTTTGGCAGTTCACTCAGCTGTAGGAGTGGACCCCACTGTGAGGGTCATGACCTCTTCGGCGAGACAGATGGGGGTTTGGGTCCTTTTCCTCTTCCAGTGGACGCCTTCCTATGTTAATACATGCCCAGCGGACGCTTTTCTGTGGCAGATGCCAGAAGGATGACCATGCTGCTGAAGGATGTGAAACTCAACTGGTGCAATATAGGAATTGTTGTGGATAATTTTGCATTTTCTAACTTGTGCATTTGAGCAGTGATATTGAACAGCTGTCCACCTTTACAATTCATCGGACTCGTTGTCTTCCATCTGACGGCCATCTAACTCCAGCTACTCCGAAGAGCTTCACAGGTCAATCAGCTGGCAGATTTCCAACACAAAGCAGGAGAACTGGGTTTTTCTATCACAGGTCCACTGAGTTGAACTCTATTCCACTTGACTCCGTCGCATCGATCCGTGTCGTGCCTGCCTGTGGTTCCCCAACCGGCAGGTCGTCCACGAGGCAGGGAGCGAGCGTTTGGCTCCGGGCGAACGGGGGAGGCGAACGGGGAGCGTGGGCTCCGGAGCCAAAACGTTGGAGTCGGTTGGAGATCATTGAAAGAAGTCGACGCGGGTCATGGGAAATTCAAAGACCAAAGAGGATCCAGCAGGACACTGGTCATGCTTTTGGAGTATTCATTCATGTTTCTGGATAGAACACTTCACCACCCTTGAGATTTTTCGATCGGGGCTGGAGCGCATCCAGGCGGTCCTTGCCGAAGCAAAGTCTTTTGTGGAACAAGTCACAACTCTTTCCCATGGTTACTACCTTGTTACTATAGTAACTAGTAGCTTCTTGCCACTAGTAGTAATGCCCTTGGTACTAGTAGCTCCTCACTTGATTCCGAAGCCGACCCATGGTCGGCCTTGGTCCGTTCCGTCTACGTTCACGATTCCTTTCGATGCCCGGCCAACACCCGGACGACACAACTCAGAAACGACCGGGACTGCCAGACGGTCGATCAGGTGGGGTGCTGCCAGACGGGGGTCCCATTGGTCATGTCTGGAGACTCTGCAGACTCTTGAGGAAGCGAACCTTGGATTGTCAACAGCTCTTCATATGGGAGGTTTGCTGAATCAACAACACCTCTACATGACCGACCTTTTGACTCCGGCTAAGACCGGTCGGAGTCAGTCTTGTTGAGAAACACCGCACGATGGGATCGGACCAGGTCTTCTTCTTCTTCTTCTCCTTCTTTATTACTATTGCTATTATGAATGAATATATATCTATTTTTCCCAAGCCCCTAGTCACCACTTACTGGTGATGGCTCAGCCATCACTCCTCAAAGGAGAGTACAGGTGCAGGATCGGCCACATCTGTCCAAACCAACAGATTTGTGGTCTCAGTTTTTGCGGCGCAAAAAACCTTCTGGCTTCTGGCAGCTTCAGCGATTTTCTGCTAAGGAAGGTGGACAATGATCTATTGTTGACCCATTGAACATGGATTCCAACGTAGACAAACATAAACAGACCAGCTACTTTCACGTGGATCAGAGCCCTAATGTAGACTCTTGATTATTACCTTCCCCCATTGAAATTGAAATTCCAGCCTCATTTGGAGGGTTTATGAATCAAGAGTTTACACGACCGTTTAAACCGTTTGGTTGTTTCTTCCTGGGATGCCGCTTCGGTCGGGATAGGCTTTCTCCCCTCGAAGCAGCGGAGCCGGTCGCTCCCCCGCGCGCCCGAACGGCGCGCCGGCGAGGGGACGCGTTCGCCGCGCGGGCCACGATCCAGTTTCGGAGTGGGACCAGTCCGATCTCCGCGGGGTTTCCATTTCTCTTCCAAGACTCGGAAGACTCGGGAGACTGCGCCCGCGCCCTCGACCTGCGCCCGCCAGGCTCATCCGTGCAGGCGCAGGTGGCACGGGTCACCGCGCGCGCGGCGCTTCCGATCCGAGGAACCTGTGATGATAAACCCCTTTGGATCGCTGGTTTCATCCTAAAGCTTTAGGACCTTACCATCGCTACTAGGGTGGAGGCCATCGCAAGTAGGTTGGAGGCCATCGCTATTAGTAGCTCAAAAGAAGATTAACCATGGAAACTTTGGGACAGGTGTGGCCTCGCTGTTTCATCCGCAGCATCGCCTGGGCGATGAACCCTTATCAGTGAGGAACAGCATGTGGGAAGACCCCCCAGCCAATGGGTAGACTGGTGTATTTCTTTTTCTGAAACAGCTCGGACATCAATGAAGACAGAACTCCTGCAGCTTTGCTTGGAATCTTGTATGTACATAGATGTACCCCAGAATAGATGCACGTGGAGCTAATTTTGTGCACCAGGTCCCAGATTTGTGAATTCGTCAGTTTCTAGTCTCTGAATTTGGTGGAGCTCGGCGCTACCGTACCCATTGCCTCTGAACATGTCCTGTGCAAGTGCATAAATCGCTCTAACACTGGTGCCCAACAGACGGAATCCAGTTCTACTGGTGTATCGGGGCATTTATTTTTTTCAGGAGTACACCCCTCGGGAGGTGAACATGTTTCATGGTATATGGTGAACAGTTTCCCTTAAACACCCCAGAGTTAGGTCTTCGGTGCCAAGCCGCGGAACCTCACCAGCGAGGCCTTCGCATCCCAGCCGGCCGGCGTCACGCCGGCCGGAAGCATCTTCGCAGGGGCCACCACAGGTGGGGGCGGTGCAGGACGGAATGGACACCTTCGCAGGGGTCAACCCTCAAAACCCTCATAAATGAGGGCTTCCGGATGCTGGGAGGTTGTTGAATCTGTTTCTTTGGATTCGAAGGTCACTTGGCAGGCCCGGTCGACGTGGCAGGCCGAGACGATGGTCGGACCGTGACCCGGAATGGACCCAACGGAGAGCGTAGCGGGGCTCGGGGCCCGCTCTCTGCTGCGCATGTGCTGAGCGAGAAGAGTCCCGAATCCCGCGCAGGATGTTGATGCCCAAGGAGAGTCCGGCCGCAGCCACGCCGGGCCGCGTTTTAGACTGGTAGGTGGGGAGGTAGAAGAATCCAAAGAGTTAACATGGCCGTGTCAAAGATCTTGGTTGAATCTTGAAAGCGAACAACATGGACTACTAGCTAGACATCATCAACTTTCAACCTACCATTTCTTTTTTTGTGGTTCTAAGTTGTCCACCCCATCCCGTTCTGAGAGGTTCCATGTTTGTTAAAGTTAAAGAAGCAAGAATTGCAAAAGACCATAGTTTCTCTGGGAACGTAGACCAGAATTCCCAACGAGCTCCTGATTTCCAAGCGCACAACCGCTGACTCTTAGGATGATGTGTTTGTGATGTTCTTCGTGGCGATGTCAAACGGTTTCTACATGTCTACCTGAGTGAGTGCACCAAAACCTCCGAGTGGCTCGGGTGCTGCACGGTTCCACCGAAAGGTGAAATATCCGAAACCACAACGGTCTGTCTTTCAGCAGTCACAAAGGGGTGCGATCCATGGAGGTTAGGGGGGGCCCATTATCCATTCACTTAAGGACTAAACACCACCCCTTTGTGACTCCTGGTGTTCAGCTCTTCTTTGGAGAATCCCAGAGTTTGATACATCAACGACTGCGTCGTACAGCTTCTACACTCGAAGCACCGGAAAAAAAGACCTATGTTGACCTATGTTGACCTGGTTCGACCGACCGTTCGACCTATGTTGAGCGCTCCGGCTTTGACCGGAAAAGGTCACACGATATGGTCTCCCGCCCCCCGGGATTAAAGAATAACACACCGATTCATTCTTATTCCGTAGTGTTTCGGCTTTAGATGACCTGCCGTGACTGCCACGGCCGCCTTGAGTTGCCGTGTGGATCGTCGGGGAGGTGTGATCCCTGCTACTTGTCCGCCAAGGTCAAACAGGTGGCAACCCGATACCCACCTTCGAAGGGGAAGGAACTCATCTCCTACTTGGCAAAGGTCCTCACCACAGTTGAACGTGACTGCGAGATCTTCGAGTCGGACCGAACCGCTGGCGTTGTTGACTCAAGAGGGTATCTCATTGAGGGCAAGAAGTCCCCGAAGGCCAGCGAGAAGAAGGAGGTGGAGAAGCACTCAAAGGCGGCAGTGGTATCGGGGGAGCACCCTGGACACGAAAGTCCCGCAGCCGGACCATCCACGGCAGTCAAGGAGGAAGCTGCGGATACAACCAGGGAGAAGAAGTCCACCCCTGTCAGGTCAGCTTCAGGACATCGTCGGAGGCGTCGTTCCCGGAGCCGCAGGCGAGAAAGAAAGAAGTCTCAGGGCACTCCAAGCCCTGTGAACGTGGAGGAGCAGGCCGAAGCCGTGAGCATTGGACCTGGAGAGGAGGAAGAGATCCCAGAGGGAGAAGAGGAAGAAGAGGAGCAGGTTGCCAGTCAGGACGACGAAGTCATCCAAAATCCTCATCTGTTCGAGCTGCGGCAGACAGCCAAACCTTCGAGCAGGAAGCCATTGCCGAGAAGGCCAAGGACACCTTCAGTATCCCCCCGGGGTATCGTGCAAGGGACCCTGCCCCTCTCAAGCGGTGGAAAGGTTGGGCACACGTTTACTGAGGCCAAGAACGACAGTCAAAAGGTAAGGGAAAAGGCGGCAAGGGCCGGCCTTCGAAAGGGAAGTCATGGCACCGAAAGTGATGAGGCGACCCGCAAGGGCCCCGGGACTACGTGCACCACTTCATCGGCCGGCAGCACACGCCGACGGAGAGGGAGATCGGGGCGAAGGTCCCTTAGTCGACAGGGAGCCAGTGATCAGCTCCCTGATACATGGAGAAGAAGGAGTGTACTACAACACCCCGTGTCAGTTCAGCGGACGTGTCACGGAACTGGTCAGGGACGCGTCGGGACAGTACATCATCCTCAAGCTCCTCGGCACAGATTTAGAGAGCCTGCTGACGTGGGCGACGGGCACCACTCACCACGCCAGAGTGCACGTCTGCACCAGCGAGTGCAATCAAGAGGCAGTGGGTCCCGGGCTCATCCACTGCACAAAGTACCGGGTGATCGGGTCGCTGGAGGACTGGAGGGGCTTCCATGGCGGGATGTGCTCGTCGGCGCGGGTCCTCGAGAGAGACGGGGACGAACTGGCAGGACTTCGAGGTCGCATGGACGCTCTGCCAGGAGATCCCGGAGTTGCACGAGCCGCCGTGACCAAGGCCGAAAAGCAGGACGTCAAGGAGAAGGAAAAGAAAAAAGAAAAGAAAAGGAGTCGTCGCAGGCATCGAAAGAAGTCAGGCTCGCCAGACAGCAAGAAGAGGAAGAGAAGCCGTTCGAGTCGCTCGAGAAGAAGAGGAAGCGAAAAGGGGAAGAAGGCAGCAGATGGGGACGGGGTGAAAGACCCTGGGAGGAGCAGCTCCTCATCCAGCAGCAGTTCAACAACAGTGTACACGGCCGTAGACCAGAAGAGGCTGTTTGCTCACAGTGGCCTCGACCCGGTGAAGAAGGTCCGAAACCGCCAATGCCGAAAGGCCCAGCGGTACGCTCAGAGGAGCCGGCCCAAGAAGGAGGACAGTCGGAGCAGCACCAGCGAGGATGGAGGCGGCTTCAAAGGCCAGACAAGTTTCGGGGAACATCAGCGCGTGAGAGGTGTGGCCCTGAACTTTCCGGGAGTGTTGTCTGCGCAGGCAATCGAGGACATGCAGGAGCTCATGTTGACGGAAGCTGGGCATCAGACAGGACAGCACGAGGGCTGGGTGCCCACGCTTCTTCGCTATTACCGCCAGATGCTCAGCCGACGCGTGTCTGGCCCGATGCGAGCCGGGAGCTGCTGACACTATGCACGGTGGCCGACCTGGTGATCCGGGGGCTCATCCCGGACGCCATGGACACCCTCATCCAGCGGGTGAAGTCGCTCGAAGCACAGGCCAATGGAATGCCGTGGACCTCCGCACAGCGCCTGGAGATCCTGCCAAGCGATACAGCCACATTGTCGTCGAGGCAGGAGTTGAAGATCGCAACGACCGAGCAGAAGGCGGAAGCCCAAGCCCACCAGACTGCCCCCCTGGTGGAGCAAGGGCAGTGGCAAGGACCACGCCAAAGGAGAGAGGAGCGACAAGGGAAAAGGCAAAGGAAAGAAGGGCAAGGAGAAGCCCAAGAAGGAGTAGGAGCCGTGGAAGAAGAAAGCAGTATGACGGGGTGGGAGGACCCTGGAAAAGAGTTGACGGAGATTGTGAATGACTTGGACATCAGGACGGGGCTGGTTGGCCCTGACATTGCATTGGCAGATGAGACGGAGGCTATGACGGCATGTGTCGCTCATTTCAAGGAGCAGACGCGCGCTGGAGAAAGGCTTGGACAGCCACCACGATGCACCACGAAAACGGGGCCGCAGGCCCTGTATCCTACAGAGGTGGATGTTCGATTCCCACCGGGAGTTTGGAGCGATTTTCCCAAAGGGACGCTTGTTGAGCCGACGGGGTACAGTCAACCGTCACGGCTGGACAGATCCCTGGATGACACGAGGCGCAAGCCTTTGGACCGTGAGGGTTCGCAAAAAGGTGTTATGGGCTTGCAGCTTTGGGAGATGGGGTTGACATTGGGGGAGAGCCTGCGAGGGTCTATCTCGCTCTGCAGCCAGCCCACGGAGGGGGGAGAACAAAGCAGGGAAGGACGCCAGTCTTTGTCCACTTTCCCTCTTCCGACCCGTCGTGAGCTCGTGGCCCCGATCGTCTCGAGAGAGGACGCGTGGACGGTTGATTGGCTTTGTGCTATTTGCAACGCTTTGAATTCATTATGGGGGTGTTCCAAATCCGTGACCCAGGAACAGGGACAAGAAGAAGGTACATCAGCGGTTTCAGAGACGCAGGCCCGGATCGTCCGGGGTTTGGCAGAGGAAGTGACTAGGCTCAAGGAGGTTCGTGAGGTGACCGAGGCTTTTGACTGGGGGGACTTTTTCCGGACCCGCACGATCGACTACAAGGGTGACGAGGTGAAAACGGCCTTGAGTTTTTGCTGGGACAATATTAGACCGGCGCTGCCCAAGGAGATTGGGGTAGCAGCCTTAGTTGATATCTGTGAACTAGGATGCAGGCATTATGTGGAGAATTTCCCATCATTCCTCAAGCCGCCAAGTGAGTGGGGACCTGTGCGGAAGGCACGGGTGATGGCCAAAGACGCTGACTGGTTTGCTGTGGCGCAGGGTTTGATTGAAGCGGGGGTCTTTGGGGTTGTCCCTGAATCTGAAGTTTTCCGGGTGAATTCAAAGCTGCTGCTCAACGGCCTTTTTGGAGTTGAGAAAGGCGAGGAAGACCAGGGAATTCCTATCTACCGCTTGATTATGAATCTGGTGCCACTCAACGACTTGTGCCAAGGGTTAGCTGGTGACATACATACTCTTCCTCACTGTCACCCTTTTCCACATTGAGCCGCATGAGAACCTGGTGGTTTCCAGTGAGGACTTACGGTGTTTTTTCTACACACTGTCCTTGCCTCGCTGTTGGTACCCCTATTTGTGCTTCAACAAGCCTCTACCAGCAGCACTGGTACCTCCGGAGATGCGGGGGGGAAGTTTGCTATCCCTGTTCAAAGGTTTTGCCGATGGGTTTCCTCAACAGTGTGGGGATTGCACAGCACGTGCATCGCACCCTGGTTCTACGTTCGCAGCAACACAACCGGAATAACAATATAGAGAGCTGCGAGATTCGCAAAGACAGAGTCCTGCCAGATGGCAAGACGGTCTGGAGGGTATACCTGGACAATTACGACCTCCTGGAGAAGTACCCACATGAGACTTTGATGGAGAAAACGGGGGGAGAAGCCCCTGAGATCCTCGCACTCCGGGAGGAGTATTTGGCTTGGGGATTACCACGACATCCTGGAAAAGCAGTCGCCCGTCAAGCAGTAGCTGAGGTTCAAGGCGCCGTTGTGGATGGTAATCGGGGACTTGCATACCCTAAGGGCCAGAAACTTTCCAAATACGTTACCATTGCCTACCACCTCATGGAGGAGACCATGGCCACACAGCGCCAGATGCAGGTCGTGTGCGGAGGATTGGTTTACTTCTCAACCTTCCGTCGCCAGCTTTTAGGGGGCTCAACGCATGCTGGGCATTCATTGAATCCTTCAACGTACGAGGACGTCACCGGCTTCCCATCCCGAGGAACGTCAAGCTTGAGATTCGCAGGTTTCTGTGTTTAGTACCCTTGTGCAGGATGAGCTTCCGGCTAGACTTGAGCCCGAGGGTCACTTGCAGTGACGCTTCAGAACATGGAGGAGGCGTGTGTTCCGCAGTTGGGCTGACACGTTTCGGGGAACAGGTGGCAGCAGGCACAACCTCCGGTGAGATGAAGGCAAATCGGGGCGGACGCATCCTGAGCATTGGCCTCTTCGATGGCATTGGAAGTTTGCGTGTGGCGCTTGACTTGCTGGGCTGCGATGTTGCGGGGCACATCTCAGTGGAGAAGGACCCTGGGGCGCGACGCGTGGTCGAACACCATTTCCCTGGCACGATTCATTACCCTGACATCGTCGAGGTGAAGGAGAAAGACGTGAAAGCGTGGGCACTGGCTTTCGGACAGGTACAACTTGTTTTGATCGGGGCGGGACCGCCCTGTCAGGGCGTGTCGGGGTTGAACAGCCAGCGCAAAGGCGCCTTGAAGGATGAAAGGTCAGGATTATTCGTCCACGTGAAGCGGATTCAGTCCCTGGTACAGCAATATTTTGTGTGGGCACAGGTCCAGACATTGATGGAAAGCGTGGCATCCATGGACGAAGTGGACAAGGTGGTAATGTCAGGTTCGTTCGGGGAGGAGCCCTGGCGCTGCGATGCAGGAGGCCTGACCTGGTGCAACCGGCCCAGGCTATATTGGATAACATGGGAACTGCAGCCGAATGAGGACATCATTGACATGGAGAAGCGCGAGCTCTGGCTTGTCGGGGAAACGCCCTGGGAGGAATGTGTCCAGAAAGGCTGGACAAAGGTGGACCCGACTCAGGCATTTCCGACGTTTACGACTTCTCGGCCACGCACTAGCCGGGGCCATCGCCCTGCGGGGTTACAACATTGCGACGAGGAGACGGTGAGACGTTGGGAGCTTGACAGCCACAGATTCCCTCCGTACCACTACCTGCCCCGGCATTGTTTGGTGAACCGCGCCAAGACACTTCGCATCCCCAATATCCTTGAAAGGGAGTACATGATGGGGCTACCCGGTGGGTATACTCAAATGTGCATGCCCAAGGGTCAACGCAAGACAGCGGCTTACCTGGACAAGCGGCTGAGCTTGGTCGGCAACGGTTGGTCAGTACCAGTGGTGGCCTGGCTCCTGGGCCAATTGGTTGGGCCGCGAGGTTTAGGACCCCAGCTGAGCCCTCAGGAAGTCGTCTCGCGCTTGACATTGGAGGGAAACCCTTACATACAATCTCGCTTGATGAGGCCGCCTCTGACTCCTGATCAGAGGCCGTCGGGGGCAGCAGAAGGGTCCCTGGTGGAGCTCCTCGGGCGCCTTGTGTCTACAAAGGGAGCTGACATCATGCTCACAGCCACGCCGGAGGAGGTGCAAGGGCATCAACGGCTTCGACATACTGTCAACCCGAAGATGTGGAAGTGGAAAGTTATTTCAGGATGGAAGTGGACAGGCCACGGGGAGCATATAAACTCCCTGGAGTTGCGTGCCTGCTTGGCATGTATACGATGGAGATTAGAACATATGCAGGAACATGATTGCCGTATGGTCCACCTCACCGATTCACTGGTATGCTTACATAGTATGACGCGTGGAAGGACGTCAAGTCGCCGCCTGAGGAGAACACTTTGCCGAATAAATTCGCTCTTGCTAGCACACAATGTGGTAGGTCTGTGGGGATATGTGAGCACTGACCTCAACCCGGCGGATCGTCCGTCGAGGTGGGCGGTGCGAACGAAATTTCGCCATGCCAAAGGTCGTCTTTGAGGGAACCACACAAGCTAGGAGAGCGATTGATCGGCAAAAATTAGGCAGTTTGAAACAACTAACAGTGCAGCCTTCCACACGGGCATGCGATGACAAGGCCTTACAAAAGTTCCTTGGTTTTCTAAAAGCGGAAGGGTTGGAGTTGCCACGGAAGCGTGAACTTTTAGACACGCTAGTCATGGAGTATGTGGAACATCTCTGGATTTCGGGGGAGGGGCGTGGACTGGCCGCCGACACCCTGGCGTCACTACAAGACTATGACGCAAAGTTGCGTGGACACCTTCCAGGTTCATGGCGCTTAGTCAAGACATGGGTAACGCATGAGCTGCCCAACAGGGCGCCACCGGTGCCTGAGTTGGTCTTGCACAGCATGGTAGGATGGGCACTCTACCATGGCCACTTCGCTTTTGGCACTAGCTTGCTCCTTTGCTTTTACGGAATTTTAAGAACTGGAGAACTGCTAGATGTGAACCGAAGCCGAATTGAGATTTCCCCGAAGCTCCGGACGGCAGTGGTTTCCCTGAAGCTAACAAAAGCCGGAAAGAGAGCCGGAGTGCAGGAGAGCGTCTCTGTCACCCATGATACTGCATTTCGATATGTTCAGCAGTGGTCTCAGTTAGTGACAAGTCACCAAAAGCTATGTCCCTCGCCACCACGATGGCGCAAATTGTTTAAACAATGCGTTGAGAGCCTGAAGTTAGAGCCGTTGGAACTGCGCCCCTACTCGCTTCGGCGGGGAGGGGCAACGTGGTGGTTTTGCCAGCACGGGAGCCTAAAGACCATAGCACCCTACCGTCAGTTTTTCTTGAACGCGACCCCTAGGGATTTTGAAACACTTGAGCCGTTGCAAAGCAACAGGCAGTCCTCGAAACGAGGCCTAGGGGGACGTGGAAGGATGGGAAAAATTTCCAAAAGACCAGCGAAAAGAGCGTAAAAGAAACGCTG
>CAXAMN010017413.1:96484-111835 GCA_963970005.1 Durusdinium trenchii
CACATTTGCTGCAGAGCGAATAAGAGAAAAGGTGCTGCTTATTCTTTATATATATAATATATATATATATATATTGTCTAATAATTTCAATATGGGGTAATAGGAGTCCCAAAGCCAGGATGAAGCAGGTTCTATTGATACATTGGAGCAATCAAGGGCTATTTTGAGTGGACTGAATTCGACTTCATTCTGAGTCTGATCGGACCCTCCATAGCAGGGGCCCGGACTCTCAAAACCCTTCCCATAGCAGTCGGGCCCGGACTCTTAGGGCAGGTTGCAATGACCCGGGTTGCAGAGTTGGAGCCCCCTGAAGAGGGGCGTGAACCATTGGCTCCCTGGGTAGGAGAGCGGCACTTGAAACGAGAAACATTGAGGCATATTCACTCCTCTGCTAGGTGGGCAACATGTCACGACATTCCAGCTGACTTCTGGTCGAGACCAGGTAGTGAGTGACGGTATTCCACCTTTTGATGCGATCTAGACCGGCTCTGATTACACGAGAATATTGATTTAACTTCTGATCCACCCCATTTGGATTGTAAAGCCTCATCATATGGGTGGTTTTATAAAGTTAAATCAATCAAATGTCTATATGATGCCAATTCAATTCTTGCCTAGGCTTTGTGTGCCCCATCTGCAGCCTCCCCAGTGTTTCATCTGCACCCAGCTTCTTCTGCGGCAGAACGTGAAGTGGCGCAAGCCACACAAGCCACCGGTGAAGCCTTTCGACACCAATAGGCCCCGCTAGCAGGAAGGGGAGATGGACAGATACCAACACACTTCGTGCGGAGCGGTGCTGCAAACTCGGCATTCAACCACTCCGGTCCACATTTGAGTGACTCTTTGGTTCTCCAACGACGGCGAATCCACCCAACGGGACCGGAGGGAGCCAACGGAAGGGTCTGAAGGTCGGGGATGGTACCGGCCGGTTGAAGTGAGGTGAAGACTGGAGCTGAAGACTGCGCATAACCATGGTAACCATGGATAACCATTTGATATACAAAAAGGGTACGTACCATGTTAAGATTTTAAGGTGATATATAGGCCATCGCTCTTGGGGTTGGAGGCCATCGTTAGTAGCATTCCATGGAGTTGATGTAGTATTACGACTACATCGATCTAAATCCTGTACCAGCAGTCACAAAGGGGTGCGATCCATGGAGGTAGTCGGGGTGCCCAGAACATCCATTCACTTAGGGACTAAACACCACCCCTTTGTTTTTTCGCCTCCAAACCCACGGCGGCCGGGCCTTCCACCGGGCCTTCCACCGGGCGGTCTGGTCCGGGCTGCGGTCTGGTCCGCGGCTCTGCTTCGCGGTGCGGGTGGGACGGTGCTCCGTGTGGGGGCTTGGTAGGTGGAAGTTCAAGGGCAACGCCTGAAGGCGCCGAGCGGGTTTCGCGAGCGTTTCCCCGCCCAGAGCGGTCGGAGGGCTGACTTGGAGGGCTGACTTGGAGGGTGGTTTTGGGGTATTTGGTGGCGCGGTTTCGCCGAAGAGAGTTTTTGTTGGGCGGAAGAGATGCTGATGGAAGTACGGTGTCTGTTGGGCGGAAGAAGACGCCTTGGGACGTTGAGGGACCAAACAAACCATGCTTGATTATGGTAGAAGTTTTGAATTCCGGCACAGTCAGGTTGATGAGACAAGTGTCACCTGGCAGATTGCCATCAGGCTAAACTAAGTCTTTTCACCACGCAACAAACGAAGCACAAAAGGTAGGGAAACCGCTTGCAGCCTGATTTTCTTCCAGCTCTCTGATCAGTTCGTCAGGTTGTTGCTGTACCTGAGTCATGATAGTCATGAACCTGGATTGTTCCGTTTATTGACAAAGTCTTTTCTGGCTCTAGGTCGACGGTCGACAGTCTTCAGAACGGTGGGTCACAGACAGCTTCAGATGCAGACGGGGTTTCTGGTGACAGGTGGATCGGTCGCTGGTTGGTTGGTTGGTTGGGTGGTTGGCTGGCTGGCTGGCTGGCTGGGTGGGTGGGTGGGTGGGTGGATTTGCAGCAGTGCGGTGGCCAGGGGGAACAAGCCCTACTTTGGGAAGTATGCCTTGCAGATTCTAGAGGAGGCCGCGAAAGGAGCTCGGAGGAGAGCAGGGGACGTTTCTTCGTAGGTGTCTTTTTCATGTGTTGCTCAGGCTAGGAAGGTGGCCGCGTGGCCGCAGCCCAAATGGTCGACTCCATCAGTGCATCATGATTCATGATGAGTACCAGGTAAAGTACATCTCCTTTTCGAGTAGCTCCGCAGCTCCCCAAAGACTTTAAAGAGAGAGATGTACCCAATCGGAGCATCCTGTCTCGGTGTCCAACGGAGACTCATAAGTGGGCTGGGTGGACACAGCCAGGACACAGCCAGGACACCGAGACAGGATGGTCCGAACAGCCTATCTTTGGACCAATCGACCCGCTGCAAGCCGTCAGCCTTGGTACTGACCTCGGACTAGGGTGACGGCACGGGATCTGGGACCCTGCCCGACCAAGGACTGGCCAGGATCACTCCCAGAGTCATTCACTTCATTGCCGTCTTAGGTGGGGGGATGGTACCCAACCCAACCCAACCCAACCCAAGCCAAGCCAAGCCAAGCCAAGCCAACCCAACCCAACTCAACCCAACCCACACCATGGTCTCATGGGGTGTCTATAAACCACCACCAGAACGACCACTCCGTCGAGTGGTGCTGTGGCTGCATGATGGGTGGGCGCAAGCGCTTCGGTGGGAGTCTTTTTGATCCATTATGACTCGACTATTGGGTATGTATGAAACTAGAGAGATGTCTCAGTTTGACCGGAACACATCCACAACCGCCCCTTGATCTTGCTTTCGGAGGCCCTTTTTTGGACCTACCGGCTCCTCTCACTTCCCAGCCACCCGGTCACCAGCCACTGTTCGGAAGCGCCGCGCCGCGCCGCGCGGGGCGTCCCAGGCATGGATTAACCCCACGAACATCGAGGCCTGCCGTCGGATGATGGCCCCTCGGCCGAACCGTCGAACCGCAAGGGTCTTCCTTCGATCAAACGGGACCGTCGGCACAAACACGTCACCGTTGGAGCGGACAACATGCGCCGTCCGCAGTGGTGGGTCACTCTGAAAGCCCTCCCCCAAAGGTCAATGGACTTGTTCCTCCCTGAAAGAGTCATAGAGGTGGAAAACGACCTAACTTGTGGAGGAAACATCGTCATCCTTTTCATGGGTTTTCCTGGAGTGAAACGCCTCTTTGATCTTCGGATGTTCATCGAATCCTCCGAGTCATTGAGGGGGCGTTCGAACTTTCCATCCACGGATGATTCGCTTTGGGTGTACCGAGCGCCTCCCTACTGGGTCTCCAACGGAGACGGTGTTTCCGGAAGACGGTCGCCGTGGAAACACCAGGAGCTCCGCCGTGGTTTCCGGAACGGTGCGAGACAGGGTGTCGTGGGAAGCGAAAGAATCGTGTTGCGTTTGGGTGTTGAGAATGGACGAACCGTGACACGTCGACACGTTTCTTCGTTTTTGCGCGCGCGCGCGCGCGCGCGTGTGTGTGTGTGTCCGTTTGGTGGATGGATCCTGATAGTTGGTGAATGCTCAGAGCCATAGAAACTCTGCAAGTAATAAGTAGCGAGAACCAGAGCCATAATCTTGATCTCAGGTATATAGCGCTTTTGCAGCTTCAAGCATCAAATGCATCACTCACACAACTATTGAATGGCCCTGCTGCTCAATTACAGTTGCCAAACACGATCAACAATCCAGAAGAAGAAGGAGAAGAAGAAGAAGCCCTTGGTTCATTCTCCTGCCCTAAGAATCCTTGGACCCTCCATGACAGGCGTCGGCCCCGACACCTTCGCTGGGGTCTCAAAACCCCTCCAGCAGTGCCCAGATTCTTAGGGTGCCTTCTTTCCCCTCTCGGTGATTCACCGGACTGGCATCTCTGTTTCGATCGCTGTCCTCCGAAAAGCGCCTGCTCTGTTCGTTCGTGCGGGGCGCCCTGCGAGCCGCGAACGCGAACACCGCAGCGGCGCTGTTTCTGCCGCCGCCGAAGCACGGCGGGTTTCGACCGCCGCGGGTGGTTCTAGCAGCTGAGGTGCGAACCACGCGAAAGGATGGCGGCAAGGTCTGGCTGCGCGTGTTCCCTCACTCCGTCCGGCCCCCACCTTCGACCAGTCGAGCATCGTCCAGTCGAGGGTGCCTTTTTTGTGGAGCAGGTGAGCGCGGTTTTTCTGTGGAGGTGGGCATTTGGTGGAGATGTGAGTAGAGAGCGATCGGATCTTTGTGCAGTTTTCAGAGGCTGGTATGGGAAAGTTCTCAAATCGGTCAGGGTTGAATAGCACGTGAATCTTAGACCGCTAGACCGCACCGAGTTGAGCGATCCGACACTTGGCGGGAATCTCCTGACACTCGATCCGACATCTCTTCATTCCTAAACCTTTGCCAGACATGAGCTTTGCCAGTAACACTTACTCACAATCCGCCTGAGGCCATTACCTGGCGTGGGAAGGAAACGCGCATGGGTGGAGGGAAAGGTACGATCCAGTGGGGGCACCCAGCTTCATCGAAGGGAGTCGCTGGACGTCGCTGAGCGAGAGGAGGTTCCGACTCTGGACGAGAGTGGCGACGTAAGGAGAAAGCACCGGCAGGGCAGCTGGTTTTTTTTTGGCTCTCTCCCCCTTCTTTCCTTTCTCCTCCGTCCCTTCTCTCCATTTGTAAAGAATGCTTTCAGAGGTCTCTCCCCTGACGTTGCCAAAGACTTTTGGTCCATCACTCATGTTCTGCATGGATCCCAGATCAACTCGAAGAGTTGGGAAAGTGGCAGACCTAGTGGCAGTTCCCCTTTTTCCAGACCCGAGCGCATGGACCCTTAAAACCACGGTCAGGTGGTGGGAATCATCTGAACCAGGGATCGGACTCACGATCGTCTGGAGACGGCTCTGGGGCCCCATGAATGACGTCACCAGGGGGTCCTAGTAGCTAGAAGCTAGTAACAGGTTGGAGGCCATGGGCCATCGCTATTCGGTTGGAGGGCCATGAATACTAGTAACAAGAAGCTACCCACTTGTGGAGTTTGTTCGTCTGCTGAATCGATTCTCCTCACCTTTCTGGATCGGATCCCAGAAAGAAACTGAGGTACTGGGTCCAGGCAGTGCGCCCGGGCTTCATCCTTTTCGAATTGGATGGCTGCACTGAGGCGCGAGGGCGGCATTTTTGGGGACCAAGGAGCGGTTTTTTCAGGGGGTTTTGGTTCTTTTGAGCGGTGGGTTTTGGGATGATATCCTTATCAATTCCTTGTTTTACCATATGGTGGATGATAGTGGATGGGTGTTCTTTGGATTCCCCTTCCCATCGACTCTGGGGCTTGGATGTTCTACTCTGTGCCATGGTGTTCCAAGCTTTTGGTCCATCAATCTGCGGTGCCGCGAAGAATTGAGTGCCTGGAGCGGCAATGCAAGCTTGTCCAGAGGTCCATCCTCTGTTGGGAACTTGGGAACGTAACTTGACCCATTGAACTAGAAACCTGGAGCTGATGGTTTTCATGAAGGTTTCAAGCTGGGAGTACGGGTTTGAAGCTGGGAGTATGTCTGGAACCTCCCAGAACACGAGTCCAAAAGACACCCAGGCAGACCCAGCCCACCCAAGCTTGAGTCTATCTCTCCTTTGACCCCAGTGCTTGGCCTATGTACCCGTCAGTGCCCCAGTGCTCCCATCCACCCGGAACCGACTCCGCCCCGGTGGTCGCCCACGGTCGGACCGACGGTCGCCCACGGTCATTCGGGTTCTTCACGTCGCCGAGCTGGTAGGCCACTGCCCATCGTGCCTTCAACTACTGCAGCCGCTATCTGCCCTTCAAGGTGTGATTCGGAACCGCGAGTTCGGCGGGAGCGGGATTTGGTTGGGAAGATGGGAAGATAGGGCACTATGAGGAGTAGTATACAGAATTGATGTATACTTAGACCTTGCAATAGGTGTTTGATGTCAACATGCGCCCATATGTCACCCGCCATGTGCTTGCATCTCTATGTGTGATGCACCCACCGGACGCGAGAGCGCGCTGCCTCGACTCCTCTCGGTCGAGCGGATTTCTGCATCTCACCGGGCGCGAGAGACCAGTGCTGTCATGTGCTGTCCTGTTATCGTGTTCGATTTGAGAAGGGGCCCCGATTTCGCTCCAACGATGAATCGTGCTCTGGGACCAGGCCAGGTGTTCAGGTTTCTCGCATGTTTTGAGTACATCAAGCCCAGATGCTGCTAGTGTTTTCCTTAGATTTTCCATCCATCGGCCAGCTGATCATTCCTCAGCTTGAAATGCATTTTTGTGTATACCTCCATGAGATGCTTTGCAATGACCATGTCACCGAACGTCTTCTTCCCTGGGCCATGAAGAAAGAACACAGTCAGCAGAGCCCATCTGCCTGCAGAGATTCAGATGTTTTTTTCCCCAAACCGTTTACTGTTGGGGTTCTCTGATAGGAAAAATGAGCTGACCACACTAACTGGCCGCGCCCCTGAACTCTGTGTCCGGGCGCTGTGTCTGGGTCCTGTCCTCTTCTTGTCCTTCTCTTGCCCTTCTCTTGTCCTCTTGTCCTGCTCTTGTCCTTCTCTTGTCCTGCTGTTGTCCTCTGGCCGCGCTGGCCAACCTCCTCTTGTCATCCTCTTGAAAGAGACAACTCCAGAAAGTCACCCCAGCGGGGGGATGTTCCCCTCTTCTCCTCATGTCATGTCCTCTTTTCGGTCCCGTCCTCCCCAGGAGTTCATTGGCTGTGGCTGCCAGCCTTTCTCCGGCACTCCTCCCATCATCTTGTTGGTTTCTCTTGTCTTCGCTTCCCTTTCTCCTCTTGTTCTCAGTTCTCCTTTTGGCAAATTCTTGGTGTCTTCCCCTCATCTGGTCCTGTTGTCCTTTGGCGTTGTCCGGTCACAGCTTGGCCTTCTTTTGTCCTTGGCGTGTTCAATTTTTTTCCTTCCCTCATCCTTTTGTCCTCTGTTGTCCTTCTCATGTCCTCTTTTGGTCTTTCTGTTGTCCTGCTGTTTACGTCGCTGTCCAAGGCAGGGGCTGAGGCTGCGGCCGCCCACCACCACAACAAAAGCTTTTTGGGGTCTATGCTGGTATGATTGTTACATATGTATAAATTAGCATGCAATCTCAATCCCTGAAGGCAGATCAACTGTTAGCCTCCCTGAGCAAAAAAGACCTTTGAAACGCACAAGCCCCTCCGCGGACGACCCCCTCGTGCCGACCATCCTCCATCCGCCCATGGTCGCCGTGGCGGTGCACACGTGGCGCGCGTGTCGTTCACGCGCGGCACCCACGCGCGACAGACGAAGATGCTGGTAAAGGACACCCCTTCACGCTTCGAGCTGGGGCTCGCAGGCATGGAGACATCGAAAATTTGTTTTTTTTGGGTGAACGGAATTAGGGAGTGGAGAAGGTGGGGAGAGGAGAAATTGAGGTGTGCCAGTGTATGTGAATTCGAGGTGCGTCGGCAGAGAACCACGCTGAGATCCGCCGGGGTTGTGGTCTTTGAGGGTCATTTTGTTGTGCATTGTCGTGCTGTAGACGGATACTCCAAGTATGGAATATATGCATACATTGACCCCCCTGGCACCACCCCAATTGATCGGCAAATATGGCAGTCCCAGACAGGTCGTGTCTGGGATAGACGGACATGTTCCAAAAGCCTTTTGACATGTCGGTTTTGGCTTGTCTGTGGACTTCTACTTCAGACCTGTTCCAGTCGGCCGACAAGGGACGAAGGGGTCGACTTAGTCCAGTGAGCCACACACCTTCCGGCGCTTCAGAGTTCCTCCAGGTGGCTTGAAGTCTAAGAAGCACATCCCCAAGGAGTTCTTGAAGAAAACCGACTGAAGGAGCGCGGACACCATGGCCCCGCGGGGCCATTCCTCGCGATGCAAAAAAAGCAGATGGTCAGATGGTCAACAGCATAGAAACGAGTGAGACCAACACGGGGGTTTATAGCCCATGGTGACAACAGCGATAGGGAATGATAGAGACTCCACACATACAAGAAGAAGTTCTGATTGATTGATGAGGTTTGAAAGGCCAAAGACAAATCTAATGACTCGCAAGTAGTGGGAAGCCGTTCTGAAATTCTCTCCATCTCATAGAATTGTGAGGATCCCTAGATCCTTCTGTTGAGTCCGGTAGTGAGTCTGCACACATTTTCGTGTTGTCTGCGCGAAAAAGAGGGGTGTGAAGGAGGCGTTGCTGTGAGTTTTTGCAAGTTTGAACGTGCATGTGAATCCTATCGAAGTCAAATGCCATCCCCAAAACAATGCAACGGTGGAATTGAAGAACTCCCCCAGCTCATAGACATTGCTGAGGCACAAGTTGGATGGCCCATCCCAGCCCATCACAGCATCATTCTCCGATCATGGATCGTTCCCTCCATCATGTGCCGCCCACACCTGATGATTCAATCAACCAATTTTTTAACATGTGATTTATTGCGTGTCGAATTCTGACAAGAAAGCACCACCCGAACTCTTTGAATGATCAGGTGACCGCTTGGTCCTTCCACATGACCGAACTGGATTTTTTTGGGCACCACCAGGCCTGCAAAAGGTCCCAAACAGGGACTCCAAAGAAAAGGTCACGAACAGGAGGTTGGACCAGGGCGTTCGGACCCCAAATCGTTCGGATGTTCGAGAACCGGGTTCTACTCTGCATCGAAGTGAGCTGGCGAGTGAGACGCTGGTCCAACGATCCCATACCACCGTCGTTTTTCCTCTTTCGACCACCGAGGTCTCCGACCGTTTCTGGTGTTCGCGTCGTTTTTTACCCTTTTTTTTTCTCTTTCGGAGGCACAGTACTGAAAGGAACCGCCGAAGGAAGCCAAACCCCAAAGACGCCGTTCCTGGATTTTTTCGGTTTCGGAACACAGAGAAATCGCTGAAGTTCAGATTAGACAGGTAGCGTCGGGCCACCGGGCGTGTGGCGTGCGTCAACAGCTGAACTCGTTGACTGTCACAGCCGAGCTGGAAGCTTCTGAACCTTAAAAGACCACACATCCACGAGACGGTGAGATGACGTATTTTTTTCCATTTTTTTAATTGACCACCGAAGAAATGGTGACCGATGGTGATGGATGGAGGGTCTCCCACGATGAAGGTCATTCGATTCAATCACCGGGCCCCACCGGGCCAAGCGATGGGGCGGCCAAGGTTCCGTGCCCAGCGCAGTCTGCCGCCGCAGCTCTGCTTGGCTCCGAATCCGGGTGGCGTTGATGTTCACGATCTCGGCATGTAGGTCGACCTATACATGCATGTGACGTGAATCATGAGACCTGTGGATCGTGTGTGACCTGGGATCCAGTTCCTGGACCCTCTGAGGCACGGGTCGATCGATTCGTTGAACCGCTCACAGAATAGATCTTTTTCCCGTCCACATGCAGGATTGTCTCGGTCAACGGTGTTGCATTGCTTGGGCTCTTGGCAGACATCAACTTGCGCTCATTGAACTCAGACGAAGCCATGGAGGTTCAGGCCAGTTTGCCAGGGGCGACCTCGGCTGACCTCGGCGGCGTTTTCCATGAACCGTCCCAAAGAGTGATCTGAAATGCCGATCCCAACCAGGAACCCGGTCCCCACCAGGAATAGATTATTTTTTCCAATGTGGCGCCACCTTGAGATCTTTTAGATAGGAAATGGCTGGGACTGGGAGTTCCGTCCCATCCATCTGGAACTGTTTCTGGTTGGGACGAGGTTCCAGCTATACGGCTATACGGTATGAGCCATTTTTTTGGGGGGAGGTCCTGTCGCCCTGTCGTCGCGTCGCTGCTGACCCTGTCGGGGCCTTGATGTTTGGGCGAATTCACCAGACATCAGATTGTCAAAGCGAGAGGGTTGTCAGGACTCTCAAACCTCACGAACTCGAGGTGGGGAAGCTTTTGGCGTTCTCTATGCCAGGACATCTCCCCTTTTGAACTCCAACAAGGACGTCACCACGACGCACACCCGCCCGACGCTGGCGCCCGACGCACCGGCCGCGGCCGACGCCACGTGGCCGCGCGCCGCGAGGCTGCCAACGTGTTGGGCCGTTCCCCTCCCCGAGGCCTGACCGGGCCAGACGGGTCGAGCTGAGACAGCGGTCACCGGGCGGCCCGGTCTCGGCGATGACACGCCGAAAACCGAGGAAACCGTCCTAAAATGAGACCGAACATGGCAAGACCGGAACTGAGAATACCATGGGGGGAGGTTCCAGAAGGTAGTGGCTAGGTTTGAAGCGGTCGCAGTTCTGCAGATGCGGGGCCTGGTGGGATGAGCCTAAGCCAAGCCATACATCGAAGAAACGAGCTATGCAGAACACGCTCTCATTTGTGGAGGGGGGGTAAAAACATGTAAAAACTATAAGTAACAAGAAGCTGCGCACGGTGGAGGCCATCGCAATTAATTCCGTTGGAGGCCAATCGCTAGTAGTAACAAGAAGCGGCGTCAACTCAAAAAGATTGAGTTTGAACCTACTTCAGGTGAACACATGAGGACGTTGCACTCCCGAAAGAACATCGTGGTGGAAGTGGATGGCGCCCCGAATGGATGAACGATGACCATGATGACCCTCCGCAAGGCTAAGGGTTTTTTCCAGTTGCATCACAATACCGCGCGCCGCAGTGCGCGTTGGCATCGCCCGCCGTCCTCAGGCCCCGCGGCGCGTGCGACCCCCGTGCCGGTTCGGGAGCCCGTTCGGTTCGCGTCTGATCGCTCCGTTCGGTTCGCGATGCCAGGAGCCCCGTTCGGTTCGCGTCCTTCTTGCTCCTAGTAGTAATGGCCTCCAGCCTAATAGCTTCTAGTTACTAGAACGCTTCAAAGACATACAAATATCCTGGAAACCCAGTCCCAACCACTATGCCGGATGGATGGAACTCAGTCCCAGCCATTTCCTATGTCAAGGGTCTCAAGGTGGCGCCACATTGGAAAAAGCATGTGTTCTGGTTGTGTGGGGTTCCAGGATGGAAAGGACACAAACCAGAATCCTTTTTTTTGTTGCGGCCATGTCCAACAGGGCCTAGGTCATTGACATGATTGGGTCGCCACCTGGATGGGCTTTTGCACTCAGAGTCCAGTCGATCGTTAGCTTAGGGCTGGCCTCAGACAGGTCCACACCCTTCCTCGTTTCACCACGTTCTGTACCATCTTCCCGAATTTCCCCTTTCGCCAAGCCGATCCCGAAGGAAGGGGCCACATGCCCTACTCGACATGGATGGCTTTGGCATCCCAAAACACACACCGCTAAGGCACCGATGAAAACCATCATTCGTAGCCACACTTGGCGACGTTCGTAGCTTCTTGCTCTGTACTCGTACCGAGCATTGTGATGGCCTCCAGCCCAGTAGCTTCTAAACACACACTCCGAACCGTTCGACACTCCATGGGACTGCCATAGGACTGCCACCCCATTGACCCCCACCAACCACCCCTGGCCTCCCCCGTAAGGCCACTCGCTCGCCGCTGTCGCGCGGTGGGCTGACCGGTCCGATGGGACCAGCGCCCCGCCCGGGCTCGTGGGGAAGGCCCAGTGGGGAAGGTCGAGCAGAGAGGCTGAGTGGAAGACTGGGTGAGAGGGTGAGAGGAGGAGAGGAGGAGAGCAGATCGTTGTGAACGGTGATGTTTTGGGGGGCAAGAGAACGCTAGAACTCACACAGTGGACACCAGCTGGTGGAAGTCTGAACAAGAACAAAGCTATATATAGCTCTTCTGAAGGCGGAGTAGGAAAAATGTATGTTTGGAGTTTGGATCTTTTTTGCATCAGAAGGACTCCTCCGCTGCCGGAAACACATTTGGGCGATCTTGCGGACGCAAAAGGACCCGATTTGTCTTTGGAAGTCTGGTACTCAGGCAGTTGGTACTCAGACGTCTTTCTTAAATGAAGGTATTTTGGTTCCAAATTCAGGTCCTTCCTCCCACCCAGTTTCTACTCCAACAAAACACCATGGCTTGTCGTAAAAGCCGCTGAGGATGCTGGTGCGCAATCGCGTGGCCAACAGTTGGGGAGCCCCGGTGAACACCGGTGAAAGCGCTTCTCGCGGCAGCCGGTGGACGCTTACGCCACGCGAACCGGTCGACGATCGGGACCCCGAAAGTCGTGATCCCTCGACGGTTGGTGGACCTGATTCGGTGCATGTTGGTTTTCCACCGAAACGGAATGACCTAGAGGCTCCGTTCACAGGCCGACCGGTCCCTCAAAACTGGGATTGGTTCGGGTCCGGACCCCTCAATCTGAGGGAACGGCCCCCTACTGAACGCAGGGTCCAGGGTCCAGGGTGGCGTCTGGGTCATGACAACCAGCTGGCCACTGGACCTCCACACGGCCGAAGCGCAAAAGAAGTTCCAAGAATCCAACGGTCCAAGTTTTACAGGTTCCGATCCACAGTGCCCTCGGCGGCAGAAATCACCGGCAGGATCCTCCGTCGGTCCGGGTGCTGTTTTGGACCGACGGAGCAAGCAATGAAAACCGGACGGAGCAAGCAATGAAAACCGGACTCAAGCGTGGGGTCAGAAGTGTTGTACGCTGTTGTGGCACTTGGGTCATGAGTCATGTGTGAATCGGTGACCAAGCCTTGTAGACTCAAGTGAACCCGATGAACATGGAATGATTTCGCCTCTTTTTCCAGAGGGCACTTCCAAAGGTTTTGCATCGAAGTTGGGTTCCAACACCAAGTGTATGAAGTTGAGACTTCAACTGGCTTCAACAGAGCAATGGCATCCCAAGCAATCAAGTAAACTGCGAACTTAAACATGGCAGTTGGATGGCTAAGATTCTTCACATCACCTGTTCATTCCATTTCATTCCAGGGTTGTGGGTCTCCAACTGCCACCGCAAATCGCGTTCGCGGCACTTCCCAGGTTCGCTCCGTGAGATCCCCCTTTCCTGGTCCCTCCGTCGACGGGCTTCGACCCAGTTCGACCTCGCGGTTCGTGGCGCGGTTCATGTGCGGCGTAAAAGGGTGGACCCCTCTTCGGGTCCCTGTACGGAGCCTGTTTCGGAGCCCTGTTTCGGAGCCGGTCCAGTGAGTTGATGTTGTTTCCCCGAGAGAAGGCAGGATGTAGCGCAAGCAGCGAAAGCAGCGCCAGCACGTGATGTGTATCCGGGAAAGATGGTCACAACTAGAATAACTACCTAGAGCCTGACTGACCTCTGTTTTGATAGGAAGTTTGATCATATTTTGGATAGTTGATCCTCCAAAATAGAGGTCACTCAGGCTTCAGGTAGAAAGAAATGGTTGTTCCACTACGGCAACTGAGCTCCTTTACATGGGGACTGGAGAAACATCCATTTGTTTCTGGTTGAGACCGGGTTTCGATCAGTGACACCCAATGAACACATCCGATCAGTACCAGAGCAATGGAGATATGGACATGGACTATAGTGAATCTCCACCAGCACCCTCCAACAGGTCTCCGAAATGGAGGGTTGTTAGGCCCTAACAGGTTTCAATTGGTGACCTGTTGGAGGGTGCTGGCAGTGTCCAAACTCAGTAAAGCATTCAAACTCAACGCCACTGAAGACCGGATCCCAACTGGACTACACCATCATACACCGTATCATACACCGGTCACTCAAGCTACCGGACGAGCATGCGTCGAGGAGCGCAGGTCCGACACGACAAGCCGAACGCGCAGTGGCCGATGTGATAAACCCGAAGGAATCCGCGTTCGGATCCTCCAAACTCGAAGGAGGTCCGGAACTCCAGGGCTTCTTTTGAGTTGAGTTTTGGAACCCAAGAGTTTGGGCGGAAAGTAGCGCAGCGCAGCGCTGTCGGATTTCTACAACGTGGGCCTTTGGTGCCTTCCTTAGCGGCTTAGCGGCCTAGCGGCTCGGAGAAACAGGACGTTTGGACTCCTGAGACGTGAAGAGCCACCACCAGTTTCCAGATCAGGTGGCAGCCCGGTGGGCCAAATGCTCCGAGGACTGGGGGGAGGAGCTAGGTCGAAGCTACGCACGGTGGAGGCCATAGCAATGCTCGGTTGGAGGCCAATCGCTATTTGCCTAGCAAGAAGCTACGAACGTAACGAGTGCCATCGCTACTAGGAACAAAGGGCATTGCGGCATTACTACTAGTCCCATCGTGAATGGTGGATATTACAGGCACCCCCGACTTCCTCCGTGGCTCCTGCAACATGGGCTAGTGGTATATGTTGATTAACCATCCCACCCATGGGCATACCCTGGGAGTCAAAGACAAAAAGAATGGTCTTTAGGATACCTGAAAGGGACATTCCTTGATACTTCACCAAGGAAAAGTATAGTCAAACTGCACTTCTTCGGGCATTAGACGTCTGGTCGTTGCCTCTCCTTAGTCTTCCTTGGCCATCTCGGGTCCGCCTTTGGGTGCTTCGCAGCCGTTCTTCCCGGTGATTTCGGACCTGGGTAGATCGAATTGGATCTCTATCTGCGATCGTTGATTCTTTCGAAGTTCCGCATCTTCGTTGGTCTAGGTGCCCCAAAGTGCTCAAAAGTGGTGTCAGCTTCGTCAGGAGGACCAACTCCGACAGCCCAACGACCACCAGGCGCGGGGTCCGGTCCCACCGCCCACGCGCTGCCCGACCACTCGAGTTCGACACCGAACGTGGCGCTCCCACCGCGCATCGAACGCCCTGTGGGACGGCGGGTCGCATGGTGTGGCTCGTCACCTGGAGGGCGGTGTGGCTCGTCCCTCCCATCCAGGGCCAGAGGTGGATGACAGGGGCACACCACGGCCAAGTCCTTCCACTTCGGTTCCGTGACTTCTGGTTCCGTTCGGGCGATGGGAGGCTTTTTTGTGGGTTTTGGAGGCTTAGTGCAGGATAAGCGCGTCAGCTTCAAACAGTCTTTTCTTTTCCTCCAGTGTTCCAGTTCACTGTTCGGTGCTGTTGACCTCACCTTCAGAACGAAGGAGGGCTTAAAAAATCCTCGGACATTGGCGTCTTGCACTCGGGGGTCTCGGACAGTGCATTGAGATGGCGCGCGCAATGAGCGCGGAATGTGTTATCGAATAGGCAGAGGGGATTGGAACAGCGAGTTGTCGCACGATGAGCACGGGGAACGTGTCATCCTATGAGAGAGGGGGGTGTCAGACATAGAGGTCTCGGAGATTAAGATCTTGGAGGTGAACGCTGATCGATACACAGGGTGCCCGCGACTGAGCAGTAGCATCTCTCACGATGGCTGGGCTGCCATCAGTTGTGTGCTTGCTTCCAAGTCTTGTTTCCGCTATGTGCAGGTCGTTGAACAGGAGGCAGCACGAAGTTCCGACGCGGAGCAGGACCTGTGTTGCAGCGCCGCGGGTTAATCCTGCCCCGTCATGTTGTCCAGAGTAATGTAAAGACCTGAACAATATACGGCCCCCCGCACAGGTGGGTCGGAAGCAGGCCTGACATCTGCATTGGG
>CAXAMN010017424.1:2895-54172 GCA_963970005.1 Durusdinium trenchii
CCATTGAGACAATTGCGTTAACTGAAAAACCCAAGTTCGAAGTGTGTTGCAATTGCAAGACCATGTGCAATTCCCAATGCATTGTCCCTCCATTCATCCAACCTTCCCAATAGTACTTAATGACTGGCACGATGTCGCCCTAGTACTACATTTTGAAAAGGACTTTCTCCTTCTGACCCAGCTGCGTGCCATCTTTTGGGGTCAACAAAAGTAAATGCAAGGCTGCATGATTGCGTGTGATGATTGGTCAAGAACAGGCATGGCATGTCTTGAAAGCTCCGTATCGTCTGTAATGCTCCCATCATGCGCAAAACATGTGCAACTCAGTGGCCCTGACATTATCTTTGTCTTTCCAAAACACCCTGCGTCAAACATGTCCAATACTTGCATAATGCGCAGTGTTTTTGTTGCTATTTGGCTATTTGCTTGAGTGTTTCAAGAATAGGCAGGTGCAACCACCAACTCTCACAACCACCACTTCTGGTTTTATACATCATCAAGCGGTTTTTTTGTACTCAAGTTCTTGGGTCCAGTACGGCGGGGAGATCTGGTAGACTGCACCCCTTGCCACCTGAGGCACTTGATACAAGTTCCAGTTCGGAATTAGAATTTCAGTCTTTGCCTTCCTCTTGCAACAAGTTGATGGCAATTTGCAATTCACTTTGACTGTAAGCTGCTGTTTTGTTGAACCACGAATACCGGAGATGAAGGATGCTATTGAGAGTTCCAGGCAGGACCGGACTGCTCCTCGAAGCTTAACACCTCGCTATCTGTGGCGGCCGTGGCAATTGTTCAATCAAGAAAGTGAATGGACAGCAAAGTGTGGTCGCCCGGAACTCGGAATTCGATATTTCATGTCATGTCTGAGTGTGTTCCTCCAGAATCCGGTTTTGAACCAAACATAACTTCAATGACGGCTCACACAGAGACAGGTTGCAGTTGTGTCCGACAAGATGAAGATCTCACAAGCCTTATGCCCTGTCAAAACCACCTGCATTTAACAAAGTGTGTGAAACCTGGCCTGGATTTCCATACACCTTTCGCAAGCCTCACAGAACCCCAGCCTGGACATCTTGTGACAAATAAGTGTGATTCTCCTCAGTGATTCAACGTTTTCTGAGCAGCCTGGATTCATCTGGTGCTATACTCCCGAGTCTCAATCCGCTCGCGTAAGACTTATATCAATCGTAAGTCTGACCCCACGAGTCGCTGGTGTCTGCAAGGAACCAGTCGGCTGTTCTGTACATCAAGACCCTTTTTGACCTCTGAGCCTCACATATCGCAGGATTGGTCGCAAATGTCAATAAGATTGACGCTGTTGACCCTGCTAGTGCCGAATCCAAGCTTCTGAAAGATTGGGAAGGCTGAAGCTAGTTGACAGCTTCTTTTCTCCTGCCAAGACGCTGAGGTCACTGTACAGTGCTCCAGCCATTTCGGAAGTGGCAAGTTTTCGACACATTCGGAAAAGGAGAAAAGGAACAGAAAACATACCAAACACAACAAAACACACTCGTCCTACATCCCTGTCGTTGTGAAAGTGGAAGTACTGCTGTCTGAGTGACCTTGCCATGGGGCAAATAGCTGTCGGGAAAGTCTGCGTCTATTGTCTCGAGGTTTCAATGCGTGCATTTCTGGCCCAAAAAGAGATGCAGGATCTATACATTTCGAACATTGCAAGTTGCACCTCTACAATCTACAAAGCTTGGCGTTGTAGTGTTAGAATCCGAACACTTTGGAAAAGACAACATGAAACTCTCTCGTCAGCTTGAATCCTGCCACCTCAAAGGCTAATTAGTACCTACTTCAGCATGTGCGTTTTGCGTAGTTGAGTACCTCCAGGTGACCTACGTGTCCTTACTTTGCAAAGCCACCGGTTCATATGTCACGGTGCGTCACGTCATGTCCCAATTATCGGCTGAGAAGTACACGGTGTAGGCAAGCGATGTGGCAGCTTGTGCTCGCTGAGCATGAGGTCATTTCAAGATCATGCTCGCTGAGCGCAAGAAGCAACTCTGCTGATTGAAGGTCTCCTTCAAGTTTGCTCCTTGCTGACTTTAGTCCTTGTTTGAGAAAGCTTCAAGTTTTCCAATACTTTGGGTGGGAGTCCTGGCTAGCAAGCCTTCCTTTGTAACTGAACCCCGGTTCGATGTCTGGCGTCATTCTGCGCTTCCTCATGGCTTCGTTCGGCACATCTTGCCAAGCTCCATCCAAATAGGACAGCGGCAGTGATCAACACAGTGGTTTTAGCGTTTTAGCATCCCACAAAAACTGTTTGATTCAACTGTAACAGTCTGCAGAATTTTGTCTGGTAGACGCTTCAATTGGGAACTGCCCTTTAATGTCATGCTCCGCATGATGATAGGTAAATCTGCAAAAGGTCTTGCACTAGGTCACTAGCCAAAACATGTATATAAGCACTGTAAAGGCTATCAACGATTTTGTGGGCTTGGCGACAAGTGCCTTGAAGATTGTTTGCATGCTCATGTGGAAAAACACCCGCCACATCAAGGGAAATTCATGCCAGGGTAGAAGCAAAGCTCATGGACTCATGGATGACTGTCTACTATACCGATGTTCAACATTCTCGCCAGTCAGTCAGTCGAACCTAAGTTGCTCCTGTTGCTGGCAGCGCGTTCGAAAGTCCATCAGTTTGGATGCCCTCAAGACTCATCTCTCACACTTTGGCATGCTCAGTTACCATGCCTTCTTCTCCATATCAACAGCCTGTGTTAGCCTGTCCTGCTCCATTCAGGCAACTACAAACATGCAAATTCTGATGTGATTCATCTGAAGTATTGGTGCTCGTGTGCAATGCCCTCTACGTCTCAATTTAATAGAAATCAGGATTGCCCGAATGCTCCAAGTCTGGAATATGTCCCATTGAGTGTTTACATGGTAGTTTCTCTCCCAAACTGCACTACGATGCGAGGGATTCGTTTTGTCTTGTACCTGTACCTGTCCTGGCCCTGATTTGCCATGGCTACCAGCTGTGGCTTTGTTTTTTTGCGCTAGCACTTGCAGCAAAAGATTAGGCTGACAAATGCTAATGATATGCGCCAAGCAGGCTGGACAGCTCTGCATGTTACATTGTAATGACATATATATATATAATATTGTAACATATGCCGCTGCCTAGACATTTTGCCTGCAAACACGTGTGCTAAAGTCTATTGCCTGTCTCGTGCCAACTGCCTGCCCATCCTTCTAGGGGTTCCAAGGCGAAGGCCAAATCCTGTATCCAAGCGTCCAAAAGAAAGGACACAACCCCAGCATTTTATCCTTACAACTTGACAACAATAAAAGAGAGGTGCAAAAACTGTCTAACGGAGTTGTTGCTGCATCTCAAAGCCTACAATCTGCGGAGACATTGTGACAGCCAGCCATGCAGGGAATACCTGGAACACTGATTGACACTGAAAAGAATCCTGTACCAGGCTCACAACTTTCCATTGAAATCTCATGAATCCAAACAACCCCAGAGGAAGGCCTTCAGTGCTTGATTGATCCAATAAAACGCCCTTGAGCACTTTTGTAGCTCTTGACTTTCAAGTCAAAGAATTGCAAGTAGGGAGTCGTACGAAGGACATTGATGTCCAATTCAAAATCGGCCAAGCTCCACAACGTTGTCTGCTGCACTTCGCAGGCTTCTTTTCCACCAGTGACGTTCGCCACGTCGCGTGTCTTTGTGCATTGCACGTCCAGGTCCCTGCCGGCGAATCTCAAAGTCCCCTTACAAAAAAAACATGTATGTTCCTCTTCAAGAGTGACAGCACCTTGACTGAAACGCAGCAAGAACACTCCTGGCGAAAAAGCTAGAGGTTCCTAATAGAGAACGGCTCACACATACCCTGGCCGTTATGCTAACTGGCAAGAAACAGCACTACTGCGCTAACACCACCCAGCGCCTTTGGAACTTGGAACTTGTGACTGTCTGCCGTTGCCTTGTGTTCGGCCCTGGGCCCTTTCCTTCGTGAGGTTGGAATCACCTGCAGGAACTTCAGAAATGACAGTGCAGGAATTGACTGACACGGTGCACTAGGAAAGTACATGTCATGTGGTCCTGCTATGCATGAGTCAAAACATCCCTGTCCAAACGGGGTTTCCATGGGCTCACGGCTTGGAAGTTCTCTCACTAAACACCTTCGTCAAAAAGTGGCATTAAACAAATGCTTATATTCTATAGCAATCTTTTCTATAGTAGCTAGTCGTTTTGACTCCAGAGTCTCGTGTAAGCCCGAGGCATCGAAGCTGGCTGCAAGCTGTAGTCTCGTTACCTTCCTATATTTGTGCAATCCAGCCACCTCTGCTACCGGCTGTCAGTTCCTTTTGCCTGTTCCTGGAATTGAAGGGGAAGCAGGCCCGCCCTTCATCTCTTGAAGCACCAGTCTGAAAGTGCCTTATCCACTTCTGAACTTGCCCAGGATGTGCAATGAGCACACTATTGCCATGAAAACCAAGGAAAGCACAAGTACCTCACCCAGCAAGGATTCTGACATATCGTCAATACTGTGGCACTGGTTCATTGACTCTCTGCGAGCAAAAGTGCTCAAAGAATAGTTGTAGACCCTGATTGGGCACTGTGGTGGGACCCACTTTCAATCCAGGAGAGTCGTCCGAATAGAACTTCAAAATGCCACCTGGCAAGCAAAATTGCCATGTTGAAAGTGCGGCATTGCTTATCAGCACAGCACAGCACAGCAAAATATGTTTTTTTGCAAACTTGAGTTGGTGGCAAAGGATTCCAAGCAGTCCCCTCCCTCCAACTCATCGTGTTCACACTGATCCATATCACCCTATGAATTACACGGCTGATTGCCTGATCCAGTTAAAACATGTTGGAACGTAGGCGTGCCTCCTCCAGAGGCCTTGCGCCCACCGCTGTTTGCCCCTGAATTTGCTCCCGCGCCGCTCCTGTCTCGGACGCAGGAGGTAGAAGAACAAGAAAGGTGTATTTCAGCTTTCTTGAACTTGTTGCTTCAGGCTGTCTCAGGCTTTGTGTGGTCACTCGTATGACAGTATGATGGTCTCACATCATCTTGAGATACTGCATGACACATGCTGAAAGTGTAGCAAGATTGGCTCACTCCCATTCCAGATAAGCAAGTCGTGAGTGACCGTTGGGACTTCCCTGATCTACCAGACCGAGACAGCGCTAGCCTGAAAAGTGCTTTGCGCGACTTAGGCTATTGCCAAAAGGACACACGTCACGCAAAGGTCACGGCAATCAGGTTGCTTCCCTATCGACAGCTCACGTACAGTATCTCCTGGTGTTGGACCGTCGAGCCAAGGCTGTGCGTGACTTAGTGAGAAAGAATTGGCATTGTGAGGAAACTGTGAGGGTGCTAATCTAAAAATTTCTTCTAAGTCGTGAGTTATCTCAAAAAAGGGTACATGTTATCACTCCTAGCCCAAACCCCCTCTTCCCCAAAGCAGTTCACGGCTTTTGGCGACAACTCCAAGGGGTGGTGCCAGGCTGGGAGCACCTCACCTGGCACCAACCCCGGTCCCCTAGACAGCCATCCATTGGGATGGTGCGATAGATTCCTCTTCGCGCTTTCACCACAGCTCCCATCTGGGGCGGGTGGGCAGGGTGCAAGCAAGGATGCGGCTCCTGAGCAAGAACACCTGTTCAAAACAAAGGGTACCACCTGAACACAAGGAACAACATGTTCAACCGGAAGGGGATTGGGATGTGGAGTGTTTCCCTTATGCAAAGTATCCCTGCAACGTTCCCTTGACAAACAATGGTTGTGAACATGTAAGCATATTTACAAGTTAAACTTTGTGAAAATTCGATTCAAGTCATGTCAGCTGTCCTTGGTGAGCAGCTTGTCAATGGGATCATCTGGGCAACCCCACTCCTCCCACAGAGGCTGCTGCCGTGCCACGTCCTGTGGAGCTGCTCTCTGCCATGGTCCTCGCGTTCGTTGCATGGTGACCGCTGGTGACACATCGAACCATTCTGATGATTGTTGAGGGGTTCAAAGCTTGGCGTAGTGAAGATCTTCAGCTGCTTGTTGACTGACTCTTGCACGATGACAAAAATGCCTTAGTGCTGCCTGGTGCCAGGGACAGGACTCTTTGAGCCAAAATAGCCCACAAGCTCTTAGGGTGGGAATTATGCGGACCTTGTCAGCAGCTACGATAGCAGAATAGCCTCTATCCATTGTATAATACATCGTCTACACAAAGAATAAATGCAAAAACATACTGACATAAGCAGCAGTGCAAAAGCTTGTCCAGGCAAGTGGCATCAGGAGGCGATTCGCAAGGGGCTGAATCCAATATATATATAGATACCATAAATATATATATATAGAGATGTGTGTTTTCTTCCACATTGCCATTGTGCAAAAGCTTACCTTGCTAGATCCCACAACTTGCACCCTTGCGCTCAACATCCACAACACCTGACCTACCCCTTGCCACCTCTTCATGGCTGGTATAGGAAGGATTGAAGAGGTGAAAATAACCTCAAAGATTGAAGCGGTGTAGTGTTGGATGGTCCTTATGTTTAGCCTTCACCCATCATTTGGTCTTCCTTCTTCGACGTAGGACCTGTGAGATTGCTGCTTGTGCAACGTCGTTGCTGGCATTGCATCTGTCAGGCTTCACCTACTCCAGAGCTATGTAAAATGATATGTGTTGTTTTCGTTGTTTAAACTTTACACTATATATATAGTTTAAAAACAAAGTATTATTTTCGAAAGTATATTCGTGAGCCCTTCACCTGTTCAATCGTGTGGCAAGTCCGATGGAACCCACTCAAGATACTTCCAGTATCTTCCAGTCCACTTCCGGTGCTTCTCTTTTCGCCTAACTTTGATCAGCCACCCCAGGACGGAGCGGAGAGTCAGGGAGATATGCCTTGCAGCAGGCTCTCTGAATCAGCAGAGTAAAGTACTACTACAACAGTGGCTTGCAAGAATAAAGCTTTGGTTCTTTCCTAATTTACTAATGACGTTAGCACAAGGAGAACTGGAAATTTTGAGTTGCTAGCAGCGATTAAGTCTTACAAGAAATAAGCATGACACCTACAGTGACGATCCTCACAAATCAGGGGAGCTGTGGATCGCAACAAACCTACTAGCAATGGCCTCCAACCTACTAGCGATGGCCTCCAACCTAATAGCGATGGCCTCCCACATCATATGCCACATACTACACGCTTCTGGGAGTTTCACAAGGCAATACATGCATCGAACACATCAACATATTCTATCGACGAGGTAGTGCGCACCACTCGTTCCAGTAGGAGTCGGCATGACTTCTCCAGGCGGATAACCTGTTTGGAAAGCTTGCGAGCGAATCATATATATATATGACAACATATGTATCATGCCACACATGCTGTTCAATGTTGTTCACACATGTCAATCTTCTGCCAACCCAAAACCTGCATCCTCAGACTATCCGGTTTGTCCGTTAAGGAAGGTGAGGTCATACGCCGCATACGCCTGAGACTTTCGAAAGCACGTGGGAAGCCGCTAGTGGAAAAACTTTTACAGCATAGTGCAGCATGGGATCATTGGCCTCGACTAGTAGGCGTTGAGCTGGCACCAGTTTTGAACCTGAAAACGATGGCATTCATCTCAACTCTTTTGAGGCGAAGCTCTTTCTAGCAGCCAGGGGCGGCAAAAGTGTTCCTCTAAGAAGTAGAAGTCGTCATCTTTATCCAGCATGGCAGGCCAGTGTATGTCATCCATCGATTTCATCGCACCCATTGTCTCGACCGCTGGTCCGCTTGATGGAGAGCTTGGTACCATGTGCATTGAATTTGTGCAGAACAAGATCTTGGGCCCCGTGCAAGTAGATCCGATCCGTCTTGCTATAACCAATTTTCGCTTGGGGTAAACTGTCTGCTCATATGGAAATTCAGTAATTGCAGAGTGAACAAATGAATCTTCTTTGCACTTCTTCGGAAATCAAATTGCGAATAGGAATCCACATACAATTACATTCATTGGCAAGCTAAATAATCCAGTCTTGAGACTTATCGCTGAGTCTGGGGCCATTCAAGCGAAGATAAAGGCCCACAAGCAAGCTATCAGCTGAACGGCGCCAAACCTACCCGAGACATTTCCAAGCATATATATATATATATATGTGTGTGAGATGTGCGTAATTAATCAGTTTAGCTTGGTCGAATCTCAATAGCAAATATGTTCTCAAACATGCCTGCTGTCCAACTAAGCCGGCCCATGGCTAAAGGTAGTTTGCAAAGGGGCAAATACTTTAGTGCAAATTTCAATGTGTAGTATGCAAATTGTGATTGTGTCCTTCAAGATGTGTACAGTGATAAACTCGTTTAACTCTTCTTCTTGTCCTTCTTCTTATTGTTCTTCTTCTGGTTTTTCTTCTTCTCTGTTCTCGTTCTTCGTCTTCATCTGGCAATAAACGCGCATCCTGAGCGACCAGCCTGGGCAAAGTGGCGTTCTGCCTTCTCCCTCTCAGGCCCAGAACTGCCACATAGGCGTTCTGCCTCATGCATACAAAATCATACAAAATATGCGAGCAATGGGCCCTGGACGCTACTAGGAGCAAAGGGCATCGCTACTAGGAACAAGGACGCTACTAGGAGCTTTTTCGCGCCCAGGCCCTTTGGTCCCACGTCTCCAATCCCAAATTAATCCTCTTCAGAAACAGTGCACGAGTCATTGTCCATGGTAGGCCTGAACCTGCATACCGCTCATAAAAGGTCATTCCCTGGGGTTTCATCCTCTTCAATGTTACTCTTGCAGAAATAGATGCTGGGCACTGCCTGTGCCAGCAACAACCAGGTATATAAAATGTTCCAAAAGAGTCATATCTTAGCACAACCTCAACCTTTGTCAGCTAGTTACTAGCGTAATAATTAGTAGGGCTAGAAAACATGTACGTAACAATTTAAACACATAAATCATATACTAAATGCAAAGCCCAGCTCTGAGCTGGTGGAGCTGAGCCTCGCGGAGCCAGCTGGCAAGCACCACCAGAGCCACTTGCGAGAGATGAAGGTGGACATCCTGGACATCCCACGGTGACACGGCCTGTCAACGACCTGTAACACAACGACCTGCAAGCAGCTTCAGACACTGGAACAATCAATGCAATGTAAATGGCCTCCCAAGAAAAAATGAACTTATTAAGGTCTGGAGTCTGCCGGTTATACTATTGTTGGAGTGGGTTGTCTAACACTGCATCATGTCTTGTCATCCGTTAACAATGTCGTTCCTTTATGATCTCACATATTGCATAGCCCCTTTTCACACGATTGCTTTGCTTGTGGGTTGGATGCCGGCCGTTGAAACAGTCCCAAGGACATTCACCCCATCATAGAACTCGGCTCAATGGAATGAATCATGAAACTTCATGAAACATATATACCTGAAACTACTTCGCAAACAACCCACCTCTTCAGATGGCCAAACCCACTGCTTTGCTCGCAGGTAGGCTGGAAGCCTTTCCTGCACTGGATCAAGAGCAGAAGAGACTGTGGCCCGCAGCCTATGAGTGAACCCCCAAACAAGCAAGTAGATGGACACTTCACAGATTGGTGCACATACATGAACCCATGTCGAGTCTCAACCCGCCTCTAGATCTTTGTGCCAAACATGGAGCTGGGAAATCATCTCAGCCTCGAGAGCCATTCAACCCCACATGGTAAAAAGGAGGAAATGGGGAGACAAACGCTGGGGTTGCCCTTGTGCCAAGTATTGAAGCTGTCAGCTTCCAACCATCTCAGCAGAATTGTCCACCAAAGGCTGCTTTGCAAGGACATGTCCGATCTCTTGTGGCAGTCAAGTGACATAAAACGTAACCAGGTCTGGCAGCGACAGGTTGAAGGGCTCCTGGGACAAAACCTCCATGGCCACCTCAGCATCAGGTGCCTGACTGGCTTGTCTGTTTGGAGCACCGTGGAAAACTCTTGCCTTTTACTGACGGTGATACTTGTGACAGCCATACTGGGCCATACTGCCTATGGCCTATCATCCGACTGGATGATGGCACAAAGGCATATACAAATGAGCAGCTTCGAAAACCCCTATTACTTTTTTGTATAATCCAGGTTTGCTTTCGCAGAGCTTTCGCGGAGCTTTCGCGGTCTGCATTCTGGCTTTCGCGGAAGGTGTGGTGTTATGTGGGGCTTTCGCGGCGGCTTTCGCGGCGATTCGTTTTCGATTGGGAAATTCGATTGGGATATTGTACAATAAAGTGATATTGTACAATAAAGTGATTGATCTATATAAGTTATCCTTAGGGTGGTCAAAACTAAACAAATTTCTTTCCGGCAACATCCTGGCACAAGGAGTTGTAGCAGCACCGTTCAAGTATTATTGTTGTCATGAGAAGAGGAGGAAAACTTGCTGAAGCTTTTTGCTGGGGCCAGATACCTTTCCCGGATATTTTCGACTTTCGCGGTTCTTTCGCGAGGCTTTCGCGCGGCTTTCGCGGAAATTCGTCTGGGCTTTTCGATTTTCCCCTGAAACACTTGCTCTTCAGTGCTGCTGCTGCTGCTGCTGGCTGGTCTGCTGCGGCTGGCTGGCTGGCTGGCTGGCTGGCCTGCTGCGGCTGCCTGCATAAAGATATGGTCACCCACATAAACAACACGACATGCACAAGAAATTCGACTTTCGCGAAAGCTTTCGCCACGCTGTTCTTCTGGGGTTCTTTCGCGGGGCTTTCGCGAACCTTTCGCGATCTGCGTTTTGGCTTTCGCGAAAGAATGTGAGATTACAGTTTGCATACTTTTCATCATAGAGGTTTTTGAAGCTGCTCAAATGCTCTGCAGGTTAGCTAGTTGATTCACTCACTTGGACTTTCAAAGCTTTCAAAGCTTTTGCATCGTTGTGAGTGGAGATGACTGTGGCATCCACTTCCCAGTGTCTTCACAAAACTGGGGGTCAATACCCACAGGCAAGTGTGATCGATGAGGGGCGGCCCTGCAGAAGCATCTCCTGCAACAGGACAGTACCCGCATTAAGTTTCCCTAAAAATCTAGGAACCAAATGATTAGTGCGAGTGCTGCGAGTGCTATCCTGCGTCATACCTAGGAGCTAACTTAGCCTTTACTTTATTAAGTAGGCGCCTACTTAATAAAGTTGTAGGGGGGCAAAAGTTGCCTATTTCAAAAAACAAAATAAGAATAAACAAAATCATGGATCGTTTCAACATTGGCCAATGCTGTACAGGCATTGTTTGCCAGGCCGAGCCCCTCCCCTGGACTGGCAGAAAAAAGTTTTTGGCCCATCATCTGCATCGTGGAAGAATGTTGGAAGTACAGAACTCCCCTAAATAGCTATTGCGATGTTTATATATATATATAACTATAGCGTTCATTCTATTAATCTGTCAATCTTGAGGTAAGGCTGTCATTTCCTTTCCGGTGCCTGGCCTTCTTCCCTACCGAAGTGTGGGGCCTGCCATACTGGTTCAGCTTCAGCTGCAAAGAAACCAACGTGCAGCTTGGCAACTTGTGCACCTTCTGATCCCAGAAATATGCAGTGCGAATGCTCAAGATTGCTCCAGCTTAGCTAGGTACCTGTTAAATGGATGCTGAACGGCTTTACATCAAGTACTGTGAACACCAGCAAGCCTTCACTTTCCAGCATCACATCTATATATATATACACAATATAAACTGGCAACCCAAACTGCTGAACGTGCTTCCCAATAAACTTCACAATGCGTGTGTCTCATCTTGGACCTCCTTCTGGTTTTGCAGCCACAGGCAGTTGCTGAACTCTAAAAGCGTTCCAACCTCGAGGGGATTGCAATCAGGTGAGCTGTTCCAAAAGCTTGTCTCAAATCTGTAATACTGGTCTACTGCCGTATTACTTTTTTTAACCATGTCATGGTAGTGAAAAATGCCAAGACCACAATCTCTGATGTTCGTGCTGTTTGGGAAAAGCTTGCATGTCCTGGCATCCCGGCACACCTGGTTGCCCACAGGTGGTGATTGTCCGAGGCAACCTGTACACATTCATTGGCGGCTGGTCAAGTCTGAATTGGGTCAGACTGGTGCAGATCTGGCAATGGAGTGCACACTGAGCTTCAATCTTTTTACTGGCGAGGCTATGAAGCAAGGTGCAAATCCAAACTAAGTGGTCCCAAATCCGGGGAAGCTGCGCATGATGTGAAAAGGGGTTCCTGGATAACTATAAGTTACCTGAAGTAACAAGAAGCTACTAGTAACAAGTGCATCGCTTCTAGTAACAAGTGCCTTACTAGTAGTAACAAGAAGCTACTAGTAACAATAGTTACTATAAGTTACTTTTAGTCTGAAGAGTCTGAAGAGTCCGCTGGGACTTTGACCTCCCTGAGCTCGTGCAGGAAGGCCACCATCCGGTTTCGAAGCAGGGTGGGCTCCACCGTCCAGGGCGGGGCCGCTACGTTGGCCTGAGCGAGGGAACAGGTGCAACAATTGTTGGTGTTGAATGTGTGTGACACCATAACATTCTTGGCAAGATTTCCACCGACAAGCGGGCAACAAATCGCCACACACCACCTTGTTGGGGAGAATTCTCAAAGGCTTGGTGTGCTTCAAGGAACTTGAAGAATTCAATTCAGAAACGAACACCCTGGCGTCTTGGCCTGATACTATTTATTTCCTATGCTTTGCTAGTTGGCTCCGAGGCTTTGAGGAGTCAGGAAATGCAAAGGCCTCCAAAGCTGGTCACTTAATTTGTGCTCCTAGTAGCGATGCCCTTTGTTCCTAGTATATAGCTTCTTGTTCCTAGTAGTCAGGCCAGGAGCTACTATATAGTAGCATCCTTGCTCCTAGTAGGGTCTGATTGATCTGCAATAATCAAGTCGGGAGGTTCCTCTCCATGTGAACCCAATGTACAGCAGTTCGTGAAAATTATTCCGATTCATTTTCTTAACAGTACTGCCAAGTTCAATACCTAATATGATGGTGAACCGCCTTGCAATGGTGTTCGCAGCAATGAGACTCTGGCAAAAGAACCTGTGATGCAATGTCTTAATCTTTGGGGCGAAACTTCATAGACCCACAGATCCCACAGTATTGTTGATGAACCAAAGCATTTGTGCAACATCCCAGCCTGCTTCGACAAAAAGAACTCTCTATGCGGTCGAAGCATAAGCAAAGGAAAAAGGTCCTTTGGAGACGCAGATGCCTGGCAACTGGGCTGTGTCCGTGTGGATTGGGTCAAACCTCCAGTCCGTTCTTCAAAAGCGTGGGAAAAGAATGCAAGTCCGCAAAGGAAACCTCCCTGCCTGCTCAAAGTAGAGGCATTCACCAGGAGGAAATAACAAGCTAACCCACCTTAGCAGTGCATTTAAAGGACTTTCGCCCACCACACTTCCAACGAACGAAAGGGCATTGCAGTACTTCTAACACGGATGTCCGGCAATCAAAAGGCCGGTCCCTTTTTGAAGATGTTCACAGGGGAGTCATGAGTGCCTTGCTGGCAATAATTCAGTAGAGCAACATCCGTTAACATATTTGATCGAACAGCTGTATTCTTTTTGCCAGAGTACGCACTACTGAGGGGAGGACAAGGTTGTTGCAACATGATGAGCCATCTTCACTCCTTGAAGGATTCGGCAAACATCTTGCGAATTGAACCAGCTTCAGGCTGGCAAAGGAAGTTGAAAGCCATTGCGCAGCCTAAGGACATAGCACCATGTTTGACTAGAGTTTAGAGTAGATTTCCCCTAAAGATCCCTAAAGCAAAACGACGCATTCCAAACTGCTGTCTTCGCTGGCAACTTGGGAAAGGAAAGGGTTCTGTTGTGTTAATTTCACTTTGGAAAGTGTTCCAAACCCGCGCCTGAGAAGCCTGCGATTGCAAGCTGCAAATGCCCAAATCCGAACTCTTCAGCTATCTGCACAGCACAAAGCAAGGTGCAAAGATTCTGAGTTCATGAGAGATGGCCTCCAACCTAGTAGCCATGGCCTCCAACCTAATAGCAAACTATATTAGACCTTATTTTTTCAGCAAAGCCTCATAGAGCTCGCGGACACCCTGCAACTGATGCAGTTCGCGGCAACGCTTCTTCGCAGCCATGCGCCTGCAGAAAACGATGGTGAGAGCTGTGAGCTGAGTAAATTTGCAAAGTAACACGGGCTAACTCACAACTCCAGTTGGTGTACAGCTTGCTTGCACTTGCAAAACACCATTCTATTGGCCTAGATCAAACATGCATGGCACGTGCGAACCACATCTGGTTTTGTGCCAATTCTAGGTTTTACACCTGTTTCAAAATCTCTTGGAACTGCACATATTTAAAGAGAGGAGCTGGTTCTTCAGTGCAGCAACTTGCAACTATCTCTGCTTTCACCAGTTAGACATACAAAATCACCAATGACTTTTTGCTGTTGCTCACATACAATCATGTTATACACTCATGCAGTACCATCTACGCTCACTTCGCTACCTCACCTGTCTTCTCGGTTGGTGTCTACTGCCAGCTCTTGCAGCTCATTGAAGAGAGGGAACTGGAGTTGTTCGGCCTTGGAACACTGCGCAAATGATGCAACGACATTAAATAGTAAAAATAATAACGGAGCTTCGAGGCTGGATGATTCAATGCATGATTTATTTCGCACATGCAATCAAGACGCTTTGAGAACAACTACGAGTGTGTCGTCTAGGGACATCACACAGCTCAATCGGACAGCACAATCCTCGGCAGCTGTGCCGGTTTTTCGCTCCTGGGATAGATGGAATGGCAAGAGTGTGAGCAATAAAGATCTGCTTGGTTGCAAAGCTTGAAGAGTTCCAAGAACTGCAAAACGTAGCACTTGAAGCCTTGAAGTGAGTGGCACCAATTGTAATTTATATAGTCGAAAACAAACAAATACGTCAAAGAACGCGATCGAGGCCGCAGCAGTCACAAAAAAGACTTGGGAGAATTGGGCTACTGTTGCCGCGGGGCTCTGAGTTCATGGATGGGTTGGTGTTTGTGAGCGTTCGTGCGCATCGGTGTTGTAGGATGTTGTGGCACTATTTTTGATCTGCTCCTGCTCCTCCTCCTGCTGCTGGTGTCCTTGTTCTTGTTCTTGTTCTTGTTGTTGTTCTTGTTCTTGTTCTCGTTCTTGTTGTTGTTGTTGTTGTTGTCCTCCTCCTCCTCCTCCTTCTTCTTCTTCTTGTCGTCGTCATCTTGTTGTCGTCTCTTGTTTATGCTGCTGCTGGCGGCGACGGCCACACCCTCAAATCTGCTTCAAATCTAAGTACACCCCAAACTTGGGATACAATATACTCAGAACATCTCAGAACTTGAACAGCAATGAAGCAAGTTCTCTCCTGCGACAGCCGCAAATATCGAATGCGATCTTTCAGGCTGTAGAACTGGCCAGGGTGATTCAGTGCATAAAGGCACACAGTGATAGTGACGAAAGGCACCCCTCCTTCACAAGGGAGCCTGAAACTGCTGGCTGCGTTTTGCTGACTAGGTGAAGCTGGAGCAAAAGCGGGTCAGGCACCTGCGGACTCTCCACCAGTCGTTGCAGCTGTGCCCACTCGGGTCTCACTTGACCATGGTGATGGTGGTACCTCACACAATGCACCAGCTGGGCTATGGCCGGCTATGGCGGCGGTTGTCATTTTCCTGATCCTCGCTTTTTCAAGCCTTGTCATGTGTCCATCAGGTTGCTTCTTGAAGCCTCTCTTTGATTTCAAGACGAATGCAATCCACCTGCCTACACATCTGATAAAGGGATATTGATCTTGGGGTCACCGATGGTCACCAAGCATGAGCGATAGACAATCAGCCGCTGGGCACTTCCAAAGAAGCTCAGCGGCTACTCGGCTTGTGTTGGCCCGTGGCTGCAGGATCTGGAGACATGCGAGGATGAAAAAGCATGAAACAGCACATGACCGTGACCATGTGGAGGTGCTGGCATCGGCATGTGCAGGAGATCTTGGAAACGTCAGAAGGCTGGAAACTCAATGAAGCTATATCAAAACAGTCTCAAACAGAATGTGTCTTACCAAGGAATGCACCAAGTCAGTCCCTTCAGTCAAGGAGTGCAAGCTCCAGCGTCCACAAACATCATACAAAGCATCATACAAACCGTCATGAATCATGAGGCATAGGCAGCTGAGCAATAGTCATCAATTGGGATGAAGCCAACTTTAGCCCGCCTCCCCCCCAAGCCACGGCATTGCCAGAGATCATGAGATCTAAAAGCCCATGGAGGCGTGGAGTGCTCAGCCTTGGCTTCAGGCAAGCTCATCCAAACTCAAGAGGTCTTGACATCTTGAAGATCTTGAGTTTCCTCCAGGATTGGCAAGCTGCTTTGAAAGAGCTAAGGCTTGCAAAGACTCTCTGCACAAATGCAATCGTCCAAAGGCAAACTTTGCCAGTCATCGCGGATAGCCTGTCTTTGTGCGTTTTGCTCCCAATACATTGAAGGCTCCGGCAAGTGGTCCACGACCAAGTGGTGCACTGGGGCCTGCATTGTGGCAGCCCAGCAATGTTATGTGAAAGTGTCTCAACTGAGAAGCCAAATTCAGCCGAGGTTCACCAAAAAGGAAGGACATGGACCGTGTGACACATGTCAACATAGACCTATGATCCATAGCTACCCTTCGAGCTACAGGGAAATAGTCCATCGCGACTCTCCCTCAGATTCAGTATATTCAGTATGGATCAGAATGGGACCAATAAGGGAGAAAACCTACACATGCGAGGTTCTTCAACACATTTTGAAACCAAACGGAACGAGCATGATCAGGCATTTTGTTTCACTGTCATGTTTTAAAACTGATAAATTGAGTTTGAATTCACCTGCTCTGCCAATAAGATTCGATTCCCCGGAACCATAGTCCTGTTTTCAACTTCGACCCCACTCTTCCAAATCTTCCAAGCTGTTCTCCTGCGACTTCTCATGTCCGCGCCAGGATTGTGTCCTGCTTGGGAGCCATCAAAACGATTCAATGGCTACCGGACATTGTGACATTCTTCGGCTCAACAAACCGTGAAACATCCAAAAGTCTTGCTGGTCTAAGCACAATGGTCCGAATCTTGCATATGTCCAGACTCTAGACAGAAAATATATATGCAGAAGATTGCTGAATTTGACACGCATTTGGATACACGTTGACTGTCACTCCTTTGCAAAAAGCTTTCGAGTATTCTTGCCAGCTCGGAGTTCTCAAGGCCTCAAAGGATGTGTTTGCTCTTGTCGTGAAGATACAGTATATATATATATAGTCCTCCGGACGAATCGAATTGTTATGTGAATCAATATTCAACAAATCCAAAAATATGTGTTAGATATATAAACATCAATACTACAGTGTATATACACTATTATTACATATTGCTACTATTACTATTACTACTACTATATATATTACTATTGCTATTGCTATTACTATTGCTGTACATTCCTACTACTATATATTATATATATATATTATATGTTTCAATATATTATCTCCAGAAGGGGTGGCCATGGGGCCTGGGTTTTGGAATTCTGTATTTGTAGATAGAGAGAGCAGGAACAGATTATGTGTGTTTATATGGAGAGCGGCTGCACTGAAGCATTTACCTACATTTTTTGGAAAACCAAAACCCAGGCCCCATGACCACCCGCCATGGGGCCTGGGTTTTGGTTTTCCATACATTTTCATAAATATTAGGTAAATGCATCAGTGCCACAATCAAAACCAAAAAACACTGATAAATATGCATAAAGGATAAACAAACACATAAGAAAAAACAAAAAGAACTAAAAACCATGGGAAAACGGACTCCCCAAAATCAGAAAAACCAAAAAACCAAAAAAACATTGGGAAAACCAACAAAACCAAAAAAACAAAAAAACAATTCTCAGAGACTCTTGGCTGGACCCCCTTTTCCTCAAGACTTCCCCAGAATTGTTTTTTTTGTTTTTTTTGGTTTTCCCAAGGTTTTTTGGTTTTCTGATTCTTCTGATTTTGGGGGGTCCAAGCAAGAGTCTCTCAGAATTGTTTTTGTGTTTTTTGTGTTTTCTCAAGGTTTTTTGGTTTAGCATCTGAACTTACTTCTCACCTCAAGGCATCTGTTCTTTTCTTCTGGTATAGATAATATTTCGATATTACTATCATACGAGTTAATTGGTATTATCAGTTATTATAATCATTATTAATACAATTTGTCAGCCTGTTCCCTCGTAGAGTAAACCGGGGACTCCATTCACCAACCATCCGTACAAGGATTACAAATTCAACGGAAAGAAACAACACTTCTGTGCGGGTCAAGGAGCGCCTGCGGCGAATTGAAGGAATAAAACGAAAACTGTTCTTGTTCACAATTAATCAACATCAGCATGGCGTCTTGGTTGGAAGTCTGTCGCAATCACGAATCGAACGTCAATGGAAAGAACACATTGTGGTTTCTTCCATCGTCTCCTGAAAAGGCCAAGGGGCCAAGTTAAGACAAAACTCATTGACATGAAGGAAGTCCAAATGTCCAACCAAGTAAAACACGTGCATCATTACGCGCGGCGCTTCTGGCATGCACGGTTGCATGTTCGTGCATAGCGCAGCGCTCCCACTTCAAGCAGTGGGCCGCATGTTTGTGCACCGCAAAGCAGTGGCTCGCATGCTCGTGCATTTGTCGAATACTCGCAGTTAGTGAATCGCATGCTCGTACATCGTGAAGCAGTGCCTCAAACGTTCGTGCAACACGAAACAATGTGCTCGTGCAACTGCAAACCGTCTCTATGTTGATTGCAACTGCGTTGATTGCGAACCACAGTGCAAACCACCAACCCCTCACCCCACCCCCACCCCCCAACCCAACACGCACTCCCGCCACCGGAACCCCGAAACAATCAGGAAGACACAGTGGTGCCCCCAAAATGGCATCGTGTCCGAAACCCTGTGAATTCCTGTCAGAAATCGGAGGCGGCCCTCCTAGTAACGGAACCAAAACCAAAGTTTGGGGTCTTCTTGGGGTGTTCCCCATGGTTGTCTGCTTTCGTTTTTGCATGTTTTCCTGAGGATCGGGCGAATGGCATCCAGCACTGTGGCAACGAGATCACGTGCTTGGTTCAGAACCTGCTGCTGAGTGAATTCGAGGCTGTGCCTGCTGTACTCTGGTTGGAGGCAGTTGGAGGTATCCACCCTGGCGTTGGTAGTGAGCTGGTAGGTAAACCCGCAAAATCGCTGGTCTGAGACGAAGACAAAGGATGTAAACCAACGAGAGCGCAAACCAAAACGAAAATGGATGCATCGTTCTTGAATTGAGAAATGACTGCAGATCACACCAAAAAGAACGTGAGAACCATTCAGTCTGAGTTATTCCCCCCCCAATCCCCCCTCCGGCCCCATGCCATCCTCTTTGAACATGACAGAACAACCAGGTTCTTCAAAAAAGCTACCACCAGCAACTCCAGCAACTATATGGCTGTGAGTCAAAACATGTTCCACCAAACTATTGAAGGTTGACATCCCTTAAAGAGGAATCTGTTCATTTTCGGTGGTCAACCAGGCCGCCCGGGTTTTGACCAACAGCCATACGATGCCATATGCCCATTATGGACCTTCTTCCCTCAGGCCCCGACATTCTCTGTGTCGGGAAGAGCGAAAATCTTCTCAGCGCAAAGCCGCATTGCGGCGGCTGCATCCTGGTTTGATACGAGCAACAAATCGGATGTCTCTACCTTGTATGAACTCCAGCAAAGATACACACAGTGGGACCGCGTGCGCACACGCACGCCTCTTTGTTGTGCTAGAGAAACTAATTGAATCTTCTGGAATTCATACACTGCCCTTTGCTCCTTATTGGCATCCGTCACCAATTATACACCCGAATGAACAGCGTGTGCCTCTGCTGCCAGGATCCAAAGGCCCTCCACCGCCTCTGCAGGCAAAGCACCTGCATACCTCAGTGCTCAGACGGGAATTTTGCTGGATTCTCCCATGCGAGGCTGCAAGGCTTAGGATCATCCCACTTGTATATATATATATACATATATATATATATATATATCAAAAAACCTTATTTGGCCAGTTGCATGTGCAAAGTTTTAATTGGAACAAGCAGCAGAATAACTACCTTCTCACTTAAAGCTAGGTGTCACACCGAAATCAGAGTCGATCAAACAGTAAGGCACTTGTTTCTAATAGCTTCTTGTTTCTACTAGTAAGGCACTTGTTACTACTAGCGATGCACCTGTTATATACTAGTAGCTTCCTACCCCCCCAATGGGAGCTCAGTGCTGAAATAATTCGGGCCCTTCCCTCCCAGCTTTGCCCCCGCACCTCTGCAAGACAGACACCACTGCAGGTCTGGACCTGAATGGTGCAGGCGCATGCAGGTGCTAAATTCACAAGTTCTTGGGAATAGATCTTTTGAAACCTCGTAGATTGTTGTAAATTTGTAAATATTTGCAAACAAGCAAGCCACTGTTTGAACTGAGATGAAAAGTGGCCAACAAAGGCAAGTCAAGAACAATAATGATGCAAGTCTATGGTAATGTCATGTAACATTTAATAAATAAGGCACCCCTGGGATTCCAACGCATCCTTAGTGCACCTCCCCACATCGATCTGAGCAAGTCAAAGCCAGTCAGCAGAATCAACCGGATGTGAATTCTGAGTTTGGCTCTGGTGGCACAACCGGAAATGCATGAAGAATCATCAGTTACACAGGACGCAAGATCCATATATTACACAACAGCAGTTTAGGGATCTAATTAGGGAACACAAATCGGAATGATCTTGAAGCGAAGGCCTTGGAGAAAATGCTCGGGCAGCGTTCCTGCATTCCCAAAATTCCGTTTGATTCCGTGATTGGTGCATGGCATTGCAACCCTTGATGATCCTTGATGTATAGAGCTTAGCCTTTGAGTTTCTTTACATCTGTCACTGATGAGTAGAGTGCAACACATCTTCTGACGTCAACAACTCTTGAAACTCAAAACTGCCCTGCATGAACACACTAAAGCCAAAGCTGCTGCACATCTTTTGACTGAAAACGATGCATGGCATTGCACTGTACACGGGTTGCTACGACAATTCAACCGCAACCCATCTTTGTGGGACTCGGCAACAAGAGTTTAGAAGCAACCAAACAATCGATGTAGAGTTGCGCTTTCCTCATGCCAGCATCAGGCTGGTTCCTCGACAGTGCCATGCTCCTGACCAACTGGCCATTCAATGCCCAACTTCACAGCCTCTTCGATCAACTCCGTTAGAAATTGCGAGGCATCACTCCTGACCTTGGCTTCAAGGGCCAATTGTTGAAGACTTGTGCTCCGTGCACTGGGCTACTTTGCTTCATCAGCTAGCTTGGCACCGTGCGTTCTTCCAACGAACAACTACACAAAACTACAAGGTTTCTCAGAGAAGGGCCAGCGGGCCATTCATGCGGTCTCTTTGTCCGGTGGGGGGAAGTCCAAACGAACGCACCGACGACAAACTGCTGTTGGTTGGACCCAAGTTACTTGCCCTGAGTGTAGCTTGGACAGTTGGTGGGAAAGCCCTACCCGCCAGCGTAGGGCTTGCGAAGGAAAGGACTCCATGTGCACCTCAACACCACCCGAGCCTTGCTGCGTTGGATAGAAGCCACCTTGGATCATTGTTTTGAGGATTGCCAGGAGGTTGCGCGATTGGATTGACAAACTTTCCACACAACTGGCGACATGGCAATGTCAAGCGCGGTGGGGGGGTCAAACAAATAGATGTCTTTTTTCAAGTAGACAACGTATGTTTGCTCTAAAGTGAGGGTAGGCCATGAGAGGAGCTAGGTAGTAACCTGAGTACTAGCGAGATAATATTAAGTTCTAGCGAGGGCGCAGTGGAGCTCAGGTTCTTCAAGGCGAGAGAAGGTTCTCCACGAAGATTAATCTTGAATCTGGTTCCAAACAAATAACACGTTTCCATACAGCTCCTGGATTTTGTAACTTCATGATCTTCATGTTCACAAATGTAGGCTGTATGATGTCTGACTTTGTCTTCGCCTCCTTGGGTCGAGGGACAGGTGACCGGGTCCCGCCAGGTCTCTGGATGAGACATAACATAGTTCCTGGTCGCGGAAACCACTCGATCCACTGGATCCGAGGGCCTGTGGCCCCCAAAGGTTCTCTTCCCTCTTCCAAAGTTCCTAGTAGCTTCTGGTTACAGTAGCGATGCCCTTGTTATATACTAGTAGCTAAGACATAATTAAAAAAAAAAATATATAAAAGAAACCTCCTGGTTAATCCGAGCCTGCAAGACTCGGAAAATTGCACAAATTAAAGTATTATTGGTGGCCAGTTTCCCCCTGAATCACTTAGTTGGGCACTAGAACCCCCCTGTTGATCCGAGCCACACAACCAGGTCATGTTTACTACAACGGCGACTATCAAGCGGCAAAGTAGACTATCAAGCAGCAAACCTGTCAATCTTGAGACGAGGAAGAGGTTGAAGATGAATTTGCACTACTACTACTACTACTACTACTCTTACTACTTACTACTTACTACTTACTACCTACTACTTACTACTTACTACCTACTACTTTCTACTTACTACATACTACTTACTACTTACTACTACTACTTACTACTTACTACTTACTACCTACTACTACTACTACTACTACTACTACCACTACCACTACCACTACCACAACAACAACAACAACTACTACTACTACTACTACTACTACTACTACTACTTGCTACTTGCTACTTGCTACTTGCTACTTACTACTTACTACTTACTACTTACTACTTACTACTACTACTACTGCTGCTACTACTACTGCTACTACTACTACTACGACTACTACCACTACTACCACCTACTACCACCTACTACCACCTACTACCACCTACTACCACCTGCTACCACTTACTTCCACTTACTACCACTTACTACCACTTACTACCACTTACTACCAACCACCACCACGACCACCACCACGACCACCACCACGACCACTACCACTATCGCCACGACCACCACCATGACCACTACTACTATCTACTACTACCACTACCACTACCACTACGACTACGACTACTGCTGCTGCTGCTGCTGCTACTGCTACTGCTACTGCTACTACTACTACTACTGCTACTACTACTACTGCTACTACTACTGCTGCTCCCTTCTTAGCCGATGATTCAAAGGGGTGCAGCAAGTCTAATCAATCGCCCAGTGGACTCAAGCAGGTCTGTCCTGGCTGCCACTGTCAGCGCTTTGAAGATCTCCTTTCGTGCAAATGTCCTTATGGAGCGACAGTCCATGCCACACGACCCAGTGCCACAGTGTCACACGAAAAACTGAGCTTGACATTTTTTAAGATTCAATTACACCAGCATAGACCCAGATAGCTAGGCAGAATCCCACGACCTGTTGACATGCGACTGGCTGGAACAAGAATGTACGCAGCCTGCGCAGCCAGCTTACGACACCTCGCACAATCAGCTGACACCAGCGCCCGACCAGCGCCGCCGCCCGTCTTAAACGCGCGCTCAGCCAGCTCACAGCACCAGCACCCAGGACCACAACACCAGCACCAGCACCGACACCCTTTTGAAAGCGCGCGCAGCCAGCTCATTCTTATTTGCAACAACAACCCCATAGCTATCCCTACTTGGGGAATAACAACGTATGATCTTGCGCGTATAAGTTTATGCGCACAAAAGTACGGGCGCGAACAGCAAAGCCCGTAAGTGTCATTGGCCCAACGACCTGCAGAACGATAAGGCCGTATGATCTTGCGCGTATAGGTTTATGCGCTTCACTCGCCCAAGGCCAAGCAGTATCCAGCACGACTATTGTGTGTGTGTAGCGTGCTGAAACATGCTGGTACAATGGTCGGTTGAGAGCCTGACGCATAGAACATTATACGTACAAAAGCATGCGCGCAAACAGTACAGCCCTTGACACAGCTGTCGGCCAAAACAGAACCTGAAGGGTGTAATCACCCCACAGCGCTAATAGACAAAGAACGCTCAAGCGACAACACCGTATGATGTTTCGTGCGCAAGTTCATGCGGCCCATGACTGCACCGGCGCGCCAGCTTACGGCGCCCAGCACCAGCACCCAGCACCGGTGTAGCACCAAGCACAGCACCGGCGCCCAGTCACCACCACGCACACTGCCAGCTCACAGCACCGGCACCGGCGCCCGCTGTCTCTACCATGCGCACTGCCAGCACCCAGCACCGGCACCGTGTCTCCACCACGCGCGCAGCCAGCTCACCCAGCACCACAGCCCGCACCAGCACCCGGCACCGGCACCCTGTTTCCACCGCCCACCAGCACCGGCAACCTGTCTCGAAAGCGCGCGCAGGCAGCTCATTGTTATTTGAAGTAAGAATCCCATAGCTTCGCTATCTGGGCAAAAAGGATCCCCACATATATGCAAGCTACACCACCAGCACCAGCACCGGCGCCCAGCACCAGCACCAGCAGCACCGGCACCCGGCACCAGCACCAGCAGCACCGGCACCCGGCACCAGCACCAGCAACCTGTCTCCACCACGTGCACAGCTAGCTCATAGCACCAGCACCAGCACCGGCACCCGGCACCCAGCGCCAGCACCGGCGCCCGACACCAGCACCAGCAACCTGTCTCCACCACGCGCACAGCCAGCTCACGGCACCAGCACCAGCAACCTGCCTCCACCACGTGCACAGCCAGCTCAGCACCAGCACCAGCGCCGGCGCCCAGCACCACCACCAGCACCAGCAACCTGGCTCCACCACGTGCACAGCCACCGCACCCGACACCCAGCACCAGCAACCGGTCTCCACCACGTGCACAGCACCAGCACCAGCACGGCACCAGCACCGGCACCAGCACCGGCACCCGGCAACAGCACCAGCAACCTGTCTCCACCACGTGCAGCCAGCTCACAGCACCATGCACCGGCACCTGGCACCCAGCACCAGCACCGGCACCCGGCACCAGCGCCATCAACCTGTCTCCACCACGTGCACAGCCAACTCACAGCACCAGCACCAGCACCAGCACCCGGCACCACCACCAGCAACCTGTCTCCACCACGTGCACAGCCAGCTCACAGCACCAGCACCGACACCCAGCACCAGCAACCTGTCTCGAAAGCGCGCACGGGCAACTCACTATTATCTGAAGTAAGAACCCCATAGCTTCGCTATCTGGGGAAAAAGGCTGCTATTCTCATCTAGATCGAACAAATCGAATTTGCATATAAGATGGTTCCAAACAAGGCAAAGGAAAGAAGTTGCGCGACACCTATTTGAAGTGTTTTGGTCCTGGTATTATTTGGTAATATTTGGTATGTAAAGCACTACCTGGACGCAGGCTTGCCAGATCTGGACGCTCCCAACCTCAAAACCGGAGACCTTCTAGCCTCAAAAAGGAACAGCTCAACAAACGCACAGCGTCAAGGGAATCATCAGGGTGATGGCCACATAGGCGGGCCCAGAGCGGCGGAGGTTGATGATCCCATCGCCAGCATACAAGGCTGCATTGCGAATGTAGATCTCCTCCAAGTCAAGTGAAAAAAGCTGCGAAGCAAAGCATGCCAATAAAGGATTGAATATCTGCTCATATCTGCAAATGGAGCGGCTCACACTGCCACACACACACATTGAAATACTGAGCTATAGCCAAAAGTGTCTCGATGACAAAACTTGGCAACTCGGAAACCTATATAAGCCATTATAAGCTATCCCAATTTGTTGAAAACACACCTAGTCGATAAGCACTTCATAGAAGAGTTTCGATTGGGTACCGAAGGTGTCTGCTACCTGCAGTATACCCCGAAACTGCAGAAGCTTTCAACGGTTCACTTGCCAGTGTCCTCATCATAGACGTCCCGGAAAACAGTGTTCAGCAGCTTGATATGTGCCACAGTGAGGATCTGTCCTGAAAAGTTGACTGGAACAGCCAGAGAGTCATCCGGAAGGCTCTGAGAAGGTTAGCGTGTCCCACCTGAAAATAGTCATTGTGGTTGTGGTTGCTAGTAGCTTCTTGTTACTGGTAGTAATGCATTTGTTACTAGTAGCGATGCACTTGTTACTAGTAGGTTCTTGTGGTATGGCCCGATCCGACAGATCCAATGAACTACTTCTATCACTTCTGCTTCTGAACTTCCTATGAACCCTCAAGCTCGATGCCTCAGGATGCAACATACAAAAGGTACCTTCAACTTGGACTTACTGCCTTGCAGACTCAACCAGTCCCAAACCGCCCTATCCGGCGCCGCACTTGCAAAGGCATTTAGTCAACCAACTACATGGGAAAGTGATTTTGCTAAGTACAAACACAGTGTAACAAGTTCTATTGTTCCCTTGGTGGCCGAGGCTATATCATATCGTACTATACATTTGCTAGCTGCTAAACACCGTAAATATTTTGGCTCATGGACCGATGGACACTTGGTCGCTGAACAAAGAAACTTGTTCCTCTCACGCATGGCAGTGGCTGGCCAACCGCTGAGCCAAGCAACCACGAAAAACAATGCGGTCCCCAGTGTCGAAGGGGCACACATGGAGCAGCAAAACCAGTGACTGCATCACGTCCAGCAATACAGGTCCCCATGCGAATGAAACAGCAAGCAGCACCTCAAGCTGGGGCTCGGCAACTCATTTGTACCAACCCCAACCTCGCATGAATTGCCTCAAAAAAATCCTTGAATCCTCGAGTCACGACAAACTATATAGTGGCCATGCTGCACAGGTGGTACATATGGCCTAAATCTTGACTGCCTAGAACAACCTTGAAAATGCAAAAAGTACAAAGAAATGACCTTGTTGCCTTCCGTCATTGACAGCGAACTTCAGAGGACAAGACGCAGAGGAAATTAGCCAGGACAGCGTCTGCATCAAGGATGTCGGAGCAAAGCGACCGAGGGCGGCCATGGAGACCAACAGCACTCGACAGAGGCGCAGCACACTGCAAAAAAGCCTCAGTTTGGGAGTGTCACGGGCCCGAAGGGCCGCTGTGGGATAACCCGAGACAAGTGCTGCTTGCAAAAGGCTGGCCGTTGAAATGGAAACACAAGTCATACTCGGGTGGTCTTTGGAAACACAAGCAAGTGGTGTGGCAACAGGGTCACTCGAAGTTACGAGAGATCGGTTGTCCGCGGCCCTCGCTTCGTAGAAGTCGTAGAAGACTACAGCGCCGCCTCTTCTCTCTCATTTGACTATTATCGATATAGAAACTACACTATGCATCACTCGTTGCCCACCTTCCATGTGAGGAGGAATAGTAACAGGCAAATGCAAAACAACAATGTTGCATCACTTTGCCAACCACAGTAAAGTGAAAAATGGCTGAAGGTTGCTATATACTTCATATATATAAGTTATAAATCTATTTGTCCTTTCTTTTTGTGGTGGGCATAAGGCATAATTAAGTCACACGACTCCGACTCCAGAGTCTTTGAAAATCACCGTCCAAGCAGCGCAAAAATCGCTGAGTGCTCCCCTACGTTTGACACCAATCGTGCAGCATCCTTGTATGTGGAGACCACCAGCTGCACAAAAGCATCCTGTCCAGTCTCAGGAAAGAAACCCATGAGCCCACTCCAAATAAGTCAAAGGCACTGGTCTAGAGTCTAGTGTGCTTCCTTACAAAAGTCTCTCCAAAACCAAGGTTCCAAGCTACTCTTACCGGAACAAAAGAAATACATCATCTGCTGCTGAAACTGAATGAACATGAGTCAAAACTACAGTGTTTTACAGCGCTTGTTGTGCAAAAAAAAACACCTCCAAGACCAGTCCTGGAGGGATGGCAAAACCAACAACTAAACTTAACTAAACAATTATTGCGTTCGAACAAAAAAGGGTATGCCGCAAAGCCGATTGAGACAGAATACAGCCTCAACCGAAACTTTGTCACTTGTGTTTCGGATTGCTTTTAGCCCTTGGCCTATTTTGTCCAAAACATCTGTTTGGGCCTTGTGTGGTTTCTGGCTTGTTTTACTCTGGGTCTTCTCGCGCGTTTCTTCGCATGTTCTATTGCAGAAAGTCTGCTATACAATGGCGTAAGTACTCGATACAGAACCGTCGTACAAACCCTTGTCATGCATGTAGGCGTGTGAATGCCAAAACAAGACTTAGAAGAGCAGAACGAAGAATCCAAAAGTCATCAGTCACCAATCTCTTCCTTTCTCAAGTCTAGTCCTTTTAGAAAGTGTTGCCAGTGTTCCATTGAAGAGGTATCCTCCTTCAACAAACCTACCCTACTCCTTTGTGAATGCCTCATCCTGTATTGCAGTGTTGTCGCCCTGTGTAAGGGCATCATCCTTGGTGAAATATCTCTTCTTTTAAAGTTAAAAGTCTGACATTTGTGAAATTGATTCTCCCCCCTGTGCAAAAGACAGCTTCCTTTGCAAGGCATCATCTTTGTAGAAAGTTGAATTGAGAAGCTCAATTTGTTGTCACTTTATTTGAAGGCTCTCATCATCTGCAACTCTATTCTATTCGCTTTTAAGTCTCTTCCCAAATCTCCTATGACAACATGCTGCTAACGTAGCAATACGTATTTCACGTACTTCACGGCCCTTCACGGCCCTCAAACGTAGGTAAATATACATGTCTGATATCTGTAGCGGCTATAGACTTTTAAAGACACGTCTTCTTTGGAATGTCTCAAAAACATTCAAAAATTAATATATATATATAGTCTCTTTCTAAAGGCCGTTTGTTAAATAGTGTCTCAGTTGTTTAACCCTTCTCTGTCAAGTCACATCCCTTTAAGGCCCTCATTCATTGCATCCTTCTCTTCAAAAGCCTTTCTCTTTACACACAGTTGTGACCCTTGGTTGAAGCCCATCGACTCGATGAATCTGCCTCGCCCACACTGATCTCTATATGACCGCTCGACTTGGTGTGGGCCAGCTTCCCATGTGATTTCGGTGTGGCCTCCTTGGCAAAGTTCTGGCTGTGGCAACGTCAGTCCCAGGGCAACATTTCGAAGGAGCTCATTGTAACTTGCAGCTTACAACAGCTAGTGGGAGATGCTTCTAGTGATCTTTGGTGGCCTCAAGAAAGGAGAACTCTTATGAGGTAAAACAAGTTTAAGTTCTCCAAAGACCTGGGAACCAAAACAATCATATGGAAGGGTTCTTCTTCTGCGTCCTCTACGCGTAGCAGCTTACCTGGCTTACCTTCTCTCTTACCTTCTCTTGCCGACCTCTGCCCCACTCAAGAGTCGTTGCAGACTTGCTGCGTCCAGTGGGGCCGTGTTGGCGCGAGACAGCGCTCGATGTGGCCGTGGCTTTTTGAAATTGGCCTGAGGGCCGTGGCTTGGAGCTCGAAAAGCAGCTAGGAACAAAGGGCATCGCTACTAGTAGCAAGAAGCTACTAGTAACAAAGGGCATCGCTATTAGCAGCAAGAACGCTACTAGTAGCTGTGACTCCATTCTTACAGTATCTATCAGTATGTATCCGTTGCTCTTGGAACCAAAAATGCCAAGAATGTCGCTTCACATTGTCATGCGAGTGCCTGTGCACCTCTCAGAGATCCATCAACACCAGGAACTTCTGGCCGCTGTCACACTAGCTGCACTAGCTCATTCAACTGATTCCCTGGAAAGGTCCGAATGTCAATTGACTTCTAGATTTGGAAAGACTTATCATTGTGAGGATGATCATACCGTTTATGCTAGTGATGGAATTGCTATGCGGCCAAAGACATGTCAAGTCAAGTCGTTAATTACTGTGTTTGGATGTGGACCACCATGCAAGACATTTGTATTTATTGGCAATTCTGCCGAGCTGCTGGTACATCCAGTGCTTCCAGGAGCTGCCAGAATCTTTCACTCTCCTTGGTGCTGCAAAGACTGGAGCCTTGTACTTGCCGCAACACCAGAGTCCTTACCGGGTTACACAAAGCACCCCCAAAAACAACAGTTCTCCTTTCATTTATGAGGTCTTCTGGCAGCAAATACACAGGCAAACCCCTCAGTCATGAAATGTATATAGATGCGGAGTTGCCAATGTTGGAGTGGTGGTCATTGTCCCAGCCATACTGGAAATTTGGATACATTTAGTCTCCTTTGCTGCACAAAACGACACCAACGCTCCCTCTGGGCCAAAAACGGACAATCCCGGCAAGAATCTGTCGCATCTTGCAGCTTGGAGCACAACCTTGCAAGATAAACAGGCATGTTCTACAAGAACCATCAAGAACCCTCAAGGTTTATTAGTCCGGTTGCCAAAAACTCAAACTCATGGCTTAAAACAATCACCAGAAGGTACATCTCTGCAAACTGAGGCGAGCGCGTCGCGTAGCTCAAGCGCCCTTCTGGCACCAGACGTTTGAAGAGAGCTGCGGCACCCTTGGCTACCATCCTGCAGCCACGGCTGTTCTATATTGATGGTGGTTAGAAGTTGGTTATTCAACTATCTATATCACTATATTGTGTGTGATGATGCTTGTATCACTTAAGAGTCCGGATGTCAATGCGCCATGTACAAGATTCAACTGAGTTCTGATAATGCTGATAATGTCTGATATGTGTTTTCCCGAATGCGTAGCAAAGGGTTCTTGTTTAACTCTGGGGGCCCGGGGGTCTGGGGGTAGAGCCTTGTTCACGACCCGTTGTCTCAGCGTTCGCAACCGTCCCCAACCGACCGCCCCGTCCGCAGCAGAGCGCTAAGGCCACTGCCATTGGGGGAAGCTTTTGGAGAGGGTTTCGGATGGAAACGTGACGTGTCAGATTCGTGCGAAATAGCGTGGAAACGTATGGATACGTAAGATGTTGAAGTGTGCATGGAGGATGATTTCACTGCGCAGGCGCAGCGTTTTGTGAGATGGGCAGTTTTCTGCGCAGTCACATTGGGATTGGCGTTTGGAGAGTGGTGTTTTTGGGGTGTTGGATGTGGCTTTGACGTTGGGGTTTGCGTTTCAGGGCGTTGCGTCGAAGCTCTGTTTTCGTGACAAGTCTCAGCTGAAATGGCGGTACGGGTGGAAATCATTCCAAACGTGTGGTGTGGTGCACATTTTGTTGAAGCTCGCAGAACTTTGTCCCGGGTTTGAGGTATGGAAGCGCGATTTTCGCGGCAGGCGCAGGGAATCGTGAAGTTGCGAGGTGTGACGGAGGTGACATTTCGTGGCAGGAGCAGTACTTTGGGCGCGTTAGACGTGTGGACGCGGAAAGCTTCGTGGCAGGCGCAGGGAATCGTGAGGTTGTGAGTTGCGGTGGAAGTAAATGTCGCCCCGACATTGGGATTGGCGTGCGCGCGGGTGTTGTTTGGAGGGGCTGGAATCGCGCAACTGCTTCGCAGGGCTGCTTGATGTGTGTGTGTGTCAAACCCCGTTTCCAGGGGCACTACTCTCTACTAATTCTCCTTCCTTTCATTGTCAATGTACAGTTTGCAACAGCAGGGGGCCCATGGGCACATGGATGGCATGGGCCAACGAAGACCCATCCATGTTGCCGTGAAAACGTACCTGCACAACTTTTTTTGACATATTTTAAAGAGCTACTTTGAAGCTGCTGGTTTTGCTAATGTGTTACACATGTTACAACCATTGCTAAGTGTTTCATAAGGACTTACAAGACAGTTATAACTATTTATAACTACTTATAAGTGTCATAACACTATTATAACATGTCTATTTGTTAACAACATTATCTATTTCTTTTTAACTGTTATGTTAACATCTGTAACAAACATAAAAAATTATACGAGTTAGTAAACATTTAGCTTTTTTGATTTGTCTTGTTATGGCAATTGTGCAACGTTGTAAAACAATTTTTCAAGGACTGTTTTTCAAATATGTAGGATGTTTTTTTTTGAAACTTGTGTTGCCTTTGTTTGATGTATACCTTTGTGTTGCGCACAGCATATGAATGCTCAACTTGAAGAAACAGCTTGTACAAGCTTGAGGCTGCTTGTTGCCAGTATAGGCTCACTTTGGGTTGCCAGCCACTGCAGGCTCAATTTGCAACTAACTTTGTGTAATTGTTGTATAAGCTTGCTCACCATATCAGGGTCATGGCACAAGCTGAAGGCATTTTGCCACATGTGCTATGAACCAGCAGAACAAGTGTGCATGAAAACATGGAAGGGCAATGTTGGACAATGCATGGGCCATGTGTGCAAAATTTGCATGCCACTTGGAAAGTGATTTACTTGCTTGCCCATGTCGCTCCCATGGGTGGATGAGTTGAAGAAGATCATCAAAGATGAGGAGATGCAGATTAACCAGAAAGCCTCAAGAGCTATGAATGTGCTCAAGAGTGCAGGCTTGGCTTACAATGCCAAGCTGAGGCCCAATCAGATCCTGGTTCATGTTGCCAACCGGGGTGGTCAAATGGTTAACCCCCATGATGTGGTAGCCAAAGGCCAGCAGATCTCAGCTGTTGGATGGGACTTGAACAAGGTTCGGCAATCTGTGGCAATTGAACTGCCTCATGATGGGGACAAGAGAAGTGCAGTGATTGCAGCAAATGAAAAACTGGCTGACCAAAGCTCAGGCATGTTGGCAAGACCTTTTGGAGAAGAGCGGTATTGCAGCCTGAGTTCTTCCCACTTGACAGCATTCCTGAGGTGCTTGGAAAGTGGCTGCAGGATGGGCAATGACCAGCTGTCCATGGAGCAGCTCATGGCACAAGGAGGCGACCTACAGGAGATGGTGCAAAGTGGATGGCAGTGGACAATTATTTCAGCCAAGGCTGAGGAAGAGTGTCCATCTCTTCCTGGTTTGCTTCAGCAGGCCTACAACAGCCACTTGGTTGGTAAGTGCATTTTTATGAAAACCTCCTTGCTGTGGCCACCAAAGCAATGTGACCATGTGTGGAGTTCTCAATGTATGCATGGCACCATCCACAGGTGACCATGGTATTGTGAAGCCTCCTACAGAATTGGAGGTTGCCATGACCATTGCGCAGCACTATGAGCTACAAGCTCCTGGGCAGAAAGACTTGGACAAAGCTGTGCAGCAGGCAGCCTCCAGCTTTCCACCTTGCAAGGCCTACATCAAATGCATTGGTGACTTTGTTTCCAGGTTTGCTGGAGGAGAGAGCTTCAAGCTGCTGAAATATCTTGATTTCATTTGCTTCTCTGCTGCACATGCAGGTCTATAGCCCATTTCAGGCAAAGTTGGTTAGCTTCTACAAGCTTGGTTAGCTTCTACAAGCTTGGTTAACATGAAAAGCTATTACAAGCTTGCTGCATGTTGGTTGGAGGTGCTCATTGAAACTTGCACCCCTTGCATCCAAGGCAAGCAATATGGTGGCTCCAACATGCTGGGTGAAGAATTCTGTTCTGCAGTTGCCTACACAGATTGGAAGCTTAGTGGCACCACCCTACCCTTCTTGAGGGTGGCCTTATGTGCAGTGCAGATTACAGCGCCCCAGCAACAGGTGAGAAATTCAATTTCAAAAATGATCAGCAAAGCTGACATCGACAAGTTGAAGACCAAAAAGATCTGCACTGATGTGCAGACTGCAGAAGCTTTGATGGCCAGTGCCTGGGAAGCTACAGAGACCACTGGAGTGCCTCTGGAGCAATTTGCTTTGGCATTTGGCAAGATGCAAATCAGACTGATTTTGCATTTGCTTGGCAAGGAAATGAAGGGCAGGGAGCAAGTCCAGTATGACAGCATGACAGACATCAAGGACAAATTTGAAGCCGATATGCTGCAAACTTCTCACAGTGGCAAAAAGGATGCCAAACCAACAGCAGAGGCTGCATCGGTGAAGTCCTTGGCTGATGCTTCCAATCCAAGGAGCATAGCTCTTGACGTGCACCAGCACATCAAGATTGGCAAGCACTATGTTGCTTGCAAGGAAAGCATGTCCAAGGTTTGGCAGCTTGTGGATGTAATCTTGGTCCACAAGCCCTACTTCACTGGTGAAGAGCGCAAGGAAGTGAAGCTCTCTGAGTTGAAGACCTTGAAGGAATGGTCTAAGCCAGTGCCAATGCTTGTTGATGATTCAGTCAGGGCATCATTGCTTCCCAGTGCTTCAGCAACTTTGAAGTCTGAGCTGCTCAAGGCAAAGGCCCAAACTTCTCTGTATGAGAAATACTTTGAGTTTCTAGGCAAAGCCTTCTCACAGTTTTGATCTTTGGTTTCAAGGTCCAAGAGAAGTGTTCCTGACTATATAGTCTTCTCTGCTGGTTGCTGTCTTCACAAACTCAGGCTTGGCGATCCACAGGTGCTAGTCAGCACTATGCATGAGCTGTTTTCAGGATGCAAGTACAGCAAGGGCAAGCTGGTATTGCTTCCACTAGGTACCCTACAGCTGATGCCTGTTGAGAAGATTACAAAAAACCAGTGCACCATCAAAATTGCTCATGTAAAGGACCAAGTCTTTGTTGTGCAACCTTGGCGGGTTGACTTTGTCAAGGAGAGTGGCATGTTCAGCCCATATTGGCTGATGAAGGAGGCTGCTGAGATGGATGATGCATGCATGACCAAGCAAGTTTTGAAGATTGATGAGATTCTTGTCACAGCCTATGTGAACAAGAAGGTGGTTGAGAAAGGCACACCCTTGCTGATGGAGCCATCAGAGACCGATTCATCTAAGAAAAGGAAGACTGTCAAGAAGTGAACAGTCACCTGACCATGGTGTGAAAAAAAGGCTAAGTTGAACCAGCTTGCGCAAGCTTTCCCACTAACTAGAAGCAGCTTGCGCAAGCTTTCCCATTGCCTTTGCAGGCTATTTGTTGTGTTGTGAACCTTTTGTGGAATCAGCTTATACAAGCTTTCTCAGAAGCCATTGCAGGCTGTTTTGGTTTTGTTGTAGTTTGTGCCCTGAAGCCAAACAAGGTGCATGATAGGTTTTGGCTTCCAGCTTGTTTGTGTGTGCTGCTGCTATGGAAATTTATGAGACTGTGGTTCTGAGGTACAGGAATGGCCCCAAGATCACTGTGCCACCTGGTCTGCTTCAAGCTGACCCAGATGGAAAGAGATGGCTGAGATTGAGGGCCAGCAATGTCAACATTGCTAGGCTTGTTTTGGGCCACCTGGAAGCTGCCAAGAAGGCTCCAAACCCTAGTCTGGCAGCAAGCCCTCAGCTGAAGAGCATCCAGGACAAGATCAAAGAAGCTGTTCTGACCAAGCAGGAGGAGGACAATATTGAAGAACATGGAGCAAACCCATTTGATGATGGTGCAGAAGGGACACAATGTGTTGAACAAAGTGGCAAGACCTTGAGGCAAGCTTTGAAGAAGGCCCCAAGCACAGTGTCAATCCAGCTTGGAAGCTCATTAGTGGAGCTGAAGAGACCCCATACTTGGAAAGAGAGTGACATAGTGATTCCTTTGGAATCTTCTGCGTTGAAAGCAGTCCTTGATTACATAATGCTGGATGTGGATGACTGCATCAAGACTGAAAAGAAAAGGAGCTATGTAAAGTCTGGTGCTTACTGCAAAAAGCAGAAGCTTGGCTCAGAATCAGAAGAGTAACCAATTTGCACCGCACATGGCTGGTAGAAAATGTTTTGCTGCTGCCTTTGCAGGCTAATGTTTGTTGCGCTGCTGCCTTTACAGGCTAATGTTTGTGTTGGCCTTTCTAGGCTGGTACCACAGCTTTTGCAAGCTAGCCTATGCAGGCTTGACATTGTGGCCATTAAAGGCTTATGTGTGTCATAAGTTACAAGCCAATACAGGCTTTTTGTTTGGTTATACAAATGTATACAGTATAAGTTGTTCAAATGATTAATTTTTGTTGTTTTGCAGGGGCAGTGCTCAAGCTCAAGCCTTCACACTGCCTTGTGAAAGATGAGCAGCTCAAAGAGCAGCGCTCCACAGGAGGAATGGGATTGGAATGATATGTGGGCTAGGCACCACGACACTTTGGCTGCGCTTAGCTTTGTTCACTGACACCAGGCTTTGTCAACTGTGTGCTACATTCTTGTCACATGGATCTAGTACCACTGGCCTAAGGAAGAACAAGAAATGCAGTGGTACAAGAAGGACAATTTATCTAGATGATACAGTTTTGTTTGCACAAAGGACTCATGTTTGGAATAATGGAATAAGTTTGGACTCACCTTGGCAGGAAGCAAGTACCAAGAAGGCAGCCCAGCATGCCAAGGAGGTGAGATGGTTTGGTAGTGATAATTGTAGGCATGAGCCCCACTCTCATCTTATGCATTGGTGTCATTGGCAGGAGGCATTGGATGAATCCTGGGAGACGACAATGGTTATGCACTCAGGGAGTGTGTAAAGCAGTGTGCATCCAAGCTTCAAGCCATTGCAAGCTGAGTGTCATGCAGGCCTATAAGCTAACACATTGCTGTTGTGGTTTAAACCTGTGTGTTAAGGCAGAAGAGTCTGAAAAGATCAACCGCATGAAGGCAGAACCAGTTGAGGCCCACCAGACCCTTTTGCACTACAATTGATGCACCACATTTAGCCTTGCTATAGTGTTATTTGAAACCAGTTTTGTGTCTGTGAGGCTGCTCCTGCTGCAGCTCCAAGAGCAAAGAGGCCATTGGAAGAAGGTATCTATGCACCTAGCTTGCAAATGTGTAGCCTATAGAGGCTTTAAGGTAATTGAACTCAGTTTAGCCTATATAGGCTTCAAATCAAGATCACAGGCAGTGCAAACAAGAGGCTATCAGGGCTGTCACATTTTTGAACAATAATTTGATTCAGCTTGTTTTGAGCACTCAGGTGGCACCTTCATGCAAGGCAAAGGCAGGCCCTTGTCCAGGCATGCTGGTGACAGACAAGGGCCTGGAGCGCTATGCTGATGAGATCTCCAGGTCACTGGCCTATGCTTTGCAAGAGCATGGTGATGGCAGTGGGTGGAGCTCCAAGCCTCACCATGGCACAGACACAAGTGCCCATCAAGTCCAAGGAGTTGCATCCCAGGCCTATGCAGCTCAGGTTCAAGGCCATCCAAGTCATGGTGGCACTGCGCAAGGAGTGCAACCCCAGCTCCAGGCAGCTCAAGTGCAAGGTCACCCAAGTCATGGTGACACTGCAGGAGTGCAATCTCCTGCTCAGATCCAAAGCCCTTCTCATCATGGTGCCCCTCAAGGAGTTCAATGTCCTGCTCAAAGCCCAGGCCATTCAATGCATGGTGGCACTCCAGGAGTGCATGCTACTGCCCAAGCTCAAGGACATGCAGCTCAGGTTGAAGCCAACCGCATGACTCAAGCCCAAGATGGCCAAGGCCAAGGTGGCATGGAGGTGAAGACTGAGCCCTCTTACTGGGAAGCTGGCCATGAGTCTGCAGGTGGCTATGATTCTGCAGGCACATGGTGGGAGAAGAATGCAGAGGTGGAGGGATTGTGGTGGTACTACCGCCCAGGCAAATCTTGGGGACGCTGGATGGACAAGACAGTGCCTTTGATAAAACCATAGTTTTAATGTGTGTTTATGCTTTTGTATGTTCAAGCTGTGATGTTATAGTTGGTGATTCATTCAACTATGTTCCTGTGAGGATGGAAATTCAATGCCTGGTGGCTGGGCAAACAAGATGGCTGTGCTGTTGCAAATGTACCAGGCCAGTGAGTTCACAGAGTTGAAGCGTACTTTGGCTCGCCTGTCAGAGCACCATGCAATGCAACAGCCAGTGCAAAAAGTGCACAGGGCATACCTCAAAGAAGGCAAGACTGCTTACAGTAAATACTTGCGACAATGAGGACTGTCTGCAGAAGGCTGGGCTATAAAAAGAGTTCTTTGCATTAGCTTTTTACAAGCTTACCTCATGAATAGCTTGTACAAGCTCAAACATTCAGCCTTTAAAGGCTTAACATTATGCCATTACAGGCTCATTCTAATATAATTTCAGTCTACATATACAGCAAAATATTGGCTCAACTACATATAGGTTAAGTAAGTTTTTGGATAACAATACATACTGAAATATATATATCTATCAAAGCGACTACCTGACATACAAGAATTTGAATTCAAGCTGTTGAATTCAAATATCAAAACCAAGAATTTGAATTCAAGCTGTTGAATTCAAATTTCAAAATCACAAATTTGAATTCAAGCTGTTGAATTCAAATTTTAAAATCACAAATTTGAATTCAAGCTGTTGAATTCAAATTTTAAAATCACAAATTTGAATTCAAGCTGTTGAATTCAAATTTTGAAATCATTATTTATTTAAAAACAAAAAACATTTACTCTATATCATTTTTTCTTACATCATTGCATGTTGAAGCCATGGCAAATGTCCACAGTGCATGTGTGAACACTTCAACTACTACTACAGCTACTCCTTATCATGTCGATGATGTGATTCTGGATGGCGATGAAGATTCTCAAGTTGTGGTGTTTGAGCACGGTGCACCAACCAACTGGGCATTGCAAGTGTACAAATGGAGGCTCCACTTCAATATTCCAGATGAAGATCCAGAAGGTCATAGAGACAATGCTTTGGAGATCTTGACATCACCTCCACCACTTGATTCTGAGTCCAGCTGTAAGAAGAGAAAGCTACAGGATGCTGGCCTGGAAATGAATTGAATAATTTTGTACAGCTGTAGTCACAGTTGTTTGTGCATTAGTTCTCCACTCAGGAGTTCACAATTTGTAATTCTTTGTGCAACACAGACTTGCACAAACTAGTATGCTGTTATGCTGTTGTCGTCTCAAAAGTATCTGACATACACTATATTTCAAGCAAATATACGCTGCCACTATAGGCATTGTTTGTGTAGGTTTGGCCAGTATAGGCTTGGTCTGAGTGTGTTCAGCCAATGTAGGCTCAGCCTTTAGAAGCTTACACTTGATATTGTGAAAAAGTTGTAATAAATACTATGTCAGTTGCCATTTCCAGCTACATCTAGTGGGCTGTGGTGTGCAGACAACATGTCTTGGACATCTGCAGATGTCAAGCTAGAGCTACAAGCCATGTCAAAGCTCTTGCATTCCAGACCAGGAGTTCATGAGCTGGAGGACAAGCTCTGCCAGTCTCTGAAGGCCAAGCTTGACCACATGACCTTTCTCAGCAATGCTGATTTAGTACTTTGCTATGACAGCCTCAAGGAGGCCACTCTCCCAGCAAAGATGAATGATGAGCTCTTGGCCAGTTTGGATGCTTTGGCTGTTTCCAGGGTCGACAATAGTGGCAGTGCAAAGCTGGCCTCTGCTGGCCAGGAGTGTAAAACTTTTGAGAAATACTTGACTGAGAGCGACCTTAGCCAATTGGCAACATGTTCTATGTGGGAAGGGTGCCAAGTGATATGCAGGAGATTGAGGTTACTGGGGATCACTGGCATGAAGGAAAGCTTGAAAAAGATTTGCCTGGGAGTCCTAGTGTGGCATGAGCAGAAGAGAACTAAACAAATGCCATGCCCTGACTCTGTGTATGCTTTGGGCCACCACTTGCTTCAGGTCTTGCATACCATAGCAGTGGAAGTCCCAGAGAAAGCAATGAGCTTGGCAAAGTACCCAGATGACCCTCTTCACTTGGATGCTGCACACTTCAGTGCTGCTTACCCTGAAGGAGGGCCTGCCAAGAAAGACTTCCCACAGTTGGCATTGATCATCCAGAAGAACATCAAGATCAGGAGCACAGCTTCTTGCCTTGCCACAGATCCTTGGTTCTTGGTCATGCTATGTTATTTTGTTATGTTCTTGTGCTCCCATTGCTTGTGTGTTTGTGTGCTTGTGTTGCATTCTGACAACCAGCATGGCTTTAAGGAGAGTGTGCCCAAGCAAGCCCCTGCAGCACAGAGTGAGCAACCAAGTGCTGGGTCCAAGAATTTGGTGGACCAATCTCTTGTGCTCATGATCAACCGCTTTACAGAGGCAGCATGTGGAATCCTTGGAACCCACAACAAGAGCAAGGAGGCAACCATTGAGATCCTCCAGCCTGGCCAACAAGCTGCTCAGCCTTCAAGGACTGACAGCTCTCAGTCCCTTGTGGGTAGCCATTTGCCTTTGGAAAATGACAGAACCATGAATGAAAAGAAGGGTTGCATCCAGGAAGCCTGCAAAGCCAAGAGTGATCATGGTGGTGTTGAACAAAAGGTGGCAACTCTTGAGGAGTGTGAAGAAGCCAACATGAAAAAGTTGCTTGAAAGGGAAGAACAAAAATCAGCAAAGAAAGGTGGCACCACAAAGGCCAAGGCTCAAGCAGCCAAGATGAAGAGACCTGCTTGTTGCAAGCCCAAAGCTCAGCCCAAGAAGGTTGCCAAATCTGTGGCTGCCACACATGTTGAAGTCAAGAAGGGGTGCAAGCGCTGCAGAGGCAACCGCAATGGTTGTGTAAAGTGCCTTGATCCAGCCTTTACAGGCATGAGGTTGACAAGGCAAGAATGGGTTGCTCATGCAAAGGCTCATGGCTGGAAGTAAGCTGTGACAGCCCACTGGGGTTGGGATGTTCTCAAAGAGTTCATCCTGTGTTGGGGCAGCTGGCATGGCTGTTGAACACCTGCTTCAAGGTGCTGATGGGGAAAATGAGTCCAGAGTGGCGCCATTTTGGATGACTTTATGATGTATAGCTAACCCTTTACATGTTCATTATGTAAGCATCTACATGTTTCCAAACCAGCCTTTACAGGCTCACCTTTGTATTGGATAAGAACTGCAAGTATCCAAGCCAGCCTTTACAGGCTCACCTTTTGTATTGTGTAAACATGTATATACAAGTTTCCAAACCAGCCTTTGAAGGCTCACACTTTGTAAATAGTTTCAAAACCAGCCTCTACAGGCTCTCATTTTGGAAACAAGTATCAGTCCTAGCCTGTAGATCCTAACCTGTTGTTTGCTTGCTTGTAGTTTTTTCCTGTATATGTTGAGCCTATACATGCTTCTTTGTTGTAAATGCACCTGGCCCAAAGCAAGTTCATGTAGCCATGTGAGGTGCAACCAGATGGAGAATGCTCAAGCCATGGTGACTCCTGTGGCAACTTTCAAAGCTTGGTATGGGCACAATGGGGAGAAGACTATATGGTATGTGAAGGAGCTCCCTGGAGGCTTGGTCTCAGCAAATGTTATGGTATGTGCACTGTAGACAACCAAAGTGTGTTCTGCATGTAGGCTCAGCATACAAAACTTTGCTGGTGGCACCCTGCCAGGTTGGCAAGAGTGGATGCTTGCCTCAGACTTTGTGATGCACATCCAGGGCAACCTTGACCTGTCCAACCAGGAAGTGGCTACTGTGGAGAAGATGATTGAGCACTATGTGGAGCATGGTGAGTGGCCTCGCACCTAACTCAGTGGCAGTGTGATAGAGTGAAAAGAAAAAGAGATAGCAAACCCAAAGGCCATTACAGGCTGCCACTCCAGGCTCATTCCAGCCATTGCAGGCAGCCATTACAGGCAACCAGTAACTTGAGGGCATTCCATACTTACCCATACATGTGTCCTTTTCATTGCAGCTGATATGAAAGAAACACAAGGTAGTTTCTACAAGCATTGAAGTTTAATTTGGTAAGTTTTCAAGCATTGAAGTTGAATTTAGTAAAGATTGCAAAAAACTTGCATTGAAGTTTCATTTGGTAGGGTATACAAGCATTGAAGCTTCATTTAGTTTGAGTTTGGTACTTGCACCACATGTGCTTTAGAGAGCCATGGAGCATGACAAAGGTGGTTCCAAAAGAAGAAAGATCAGTGACTTGAGGTCATCTCTTCCTTTCTGCTCCCAAACTGCACTGGCTGCAATTTGCAAAGAGATTGAGAGTGGAGGGCTACCTGAGAATCTATCCAGGTATGCAATTTGGAAAGAGACCAAGGATTTCTTGGAGGACTCAAGCATGACCATGTATGGTCCTTTTTTCAAACATGCAGAGGTCACAACAGTTGACAACACAAAGAAGGAGACCATTTACATCAACTTTCTGTCACTATTGTCTGGAACATTCCACAAAGCTGGAGCTTTCACTGACTTTTTGCTTCAATTGCATGCAGTGACACCATCAAGTGTAGAGAGACCTTGGAGATGTGTGGCTTACTGTGATGAGGTGCATCCTGGCAACATCTTGCATTCCACTAGCAGAAAGTCATGGTGCATCTACATATCCTTCTTGGAATTTAATAGATTCTTGAGCAAATCTGACTGTTGGTTTTGCATAGCAATTTCCAGAAGCCAAGAAGTTGGTACCTTTGCAGCAGGTATCTCACAACTGTTCCGCATTGTCTTGGAAGACATTTTTGCAAGTGGGGTGCCTGAGACAGGTGTGCTCTTGACATCACCTAAGGGGTCTCTGAGGCTTCACTTCACCCTCAGCATGATTCTACAGGATGGTGCTGCCCAGAAGTCTGTATGGGCAAGTCGACAAGACACAGGAAGCAAACCATGCTTCCTATGCAAGAATTTGTTTCAACTGAGGGATGCAAGTACTCTTGAAGCAGGAGGTGGCAATGTTTTCTCTCAATTCTTGAAACATGATCAGCTGCAGATTGCTACAGACACAGAGGTGGTCAGCAGTTGGCAAAGGTTGGGAAGGCAACTGCACACAGTGTCCAAAAAAGAGTTCGATCTGAGGCAACAAGCAGCAGGTTTGTCATACTCTGTGCATGCTCTGTTGTCCAGTGAGAAGCTGTTGAACAACAATCTGTTGAAACCAGTTTCATTGTATGCCTTTGACTACACGCATGGCCTGTGCAGCCATGGAGTGCTAAATGATATGCTCTTCTTGGTTGTTGAAAGCATCCACCAATCTGAGTCTGGTCTCAAGCCTTGGGACAATCTCAAGGATTGGATGGAATTGTGGTCATTCCCCAGAGCTTACTCCATTTCCGACATTGAGAAATTGTTCGAAGGCAAGGCTGTGGCAAGCAACAGAAAAGCTGGAACCTTTAAATGCGATGCCTCTCAACTTTTGCAGGTGTACAAGCCTGTGGAGCACTTCTTGAAAGTGATGTATTTAGCACACAATATCATGGTGGTGCAATGCAAGGCTTATGTGTGCTGGACAAAAGTCCTTGATTACTTGACCTCTTTGCCTTTCTTGTCAGACAATTCACCTACCAAACTTTTGAGCTTGGTGGAAAAGGCGATGGCAGCAACAGTTGCTGGAGGCTTTGCTGATCAAATGAAACCAAAATTTCATTGGTGCCTACATTTTGCAGACTGCCTCAGGAGATGGTCACAATTACCAGCCTGTTGGGCACTTGAGAGAAAGCATAAGCAACCCAGGAAGTTTGGAAGTGTCCACTGCAAGTTGGTAACTTATGAGAAGGGGTTGTTGAGTGCTGTTTCCATGGAACACATCAACACCTTGGTGACCCAACATGATTTGTTCAAGGCCAGTTGCCATTTGATCAACCCTTCTGGCCTCACCAAGAAGCTGGAAAAGATGTTTCAAGAGCTTCAGTGCTTTGTTCCTGGCATGGTGTACTCAAAGCGCTGCATCTTGCAGAATGGGGCAACTTGTTACAAAGATGATGTTGTATTCATGCAAAAGCATCCTGGTGGCAATGAGTTTTGGCAGTGTGGTCAAGTCAAGCATTTCTTTGATGCAGCAGGCTTGTTGCTGTGCCTGGTGGACATGTTCACACTTCTTGGCCTCAGGGCTGGCACAGAATCTAGCAAATGGCAAGCAGGTGGTGCTTTGAAGTTGGTGGATGTGAGAGAAGTGCTGCAGCCTGTCATCCATTCACATGGAAAGGATGGCACACTCACCTGTTTGACCCCTGCACTTTTGTCTTGCCCAGAGTGAAAAATCTGTTTCACAATTGCACATAGTTTTTGGAAGCTTGTGTTCTGGTACGAGGTTAGCTTTTGCAAGCTTATGTTTTGGCATGTGTAGGCTACAGCCTGTATAGGCCTGCAAATGCTACATTTGCCATTGAAGGCTATACAGCCTGTATAGGCTCTTGAAGTGTTTGCTTGTTTTTCATCACCAAATGCCAAATCAGCTGCTTGTGGCACCAATCTTTGGATTGTTTGTATTTTTTGTTTTTGTATTTTGGAAAGCCAAACCAAATGGACAATGCAGTACATTTTGTTGTCATTAGTATACCTGCAGAAGCGTTCCAGGTTGGTGCCCATCTTTCATATAGTGTATGACTTTTAAATGTTCAATGCCAACATGTTTGGTTGAAACATTCGTGGGATTTACTTGTGCATGTACCTGCTTTCCTTTTTTTTGGAGTTTAAAAGGAACACATTGTGTTTTTGGCCGACAAAAAACAAAAATATATTTTACATTTTTAAAAAATTTGACTTTGGAATTTTTAAAAATCAGCTTTTACTAACTAGTTATAACTAGTTACTAACTCTTTAGCTAATGCTCTTAACAGCCATAACTCATTAGCAAAACCAGCAGCTTCAAAGTAATGCGTTTGTTCAAACATTCAGTTGCGCTGACCTTTCATTCCTGCGGTTTTGCAAGTCAAGTGCTAAGTATTCACTTAAAGGGCTAATGCTCACCGCGAATTGCCTGAAGACAAGCTCCACGGAGCAACCTTCTCAAGTGTGTTTCGCAGCTTCTTCCCACCGTGGTAAGCTGTGTGATCCCTACGGGGCGCTGTTACCGAGAGAACCTTCTCACTCCTCACCGTGGGAGTAATTTCTCTGAGTTTTCTGAAATCCATTCGACTGAATTTTCCTGCTCGAAATCAGCTTGTTCGGAGTGTCTCACCTTGCACACGTGAATTTTACTGCAGAGTTCACTGAAATTCTTACTGAAGTATACTGCAGAGTTCAACTGAATCAAGTCTCACCCAGAAGCCATCACTTTCAATTTGAATTCTTTTCTTTTCAACTTTTCAATTTTTCAAGATTTTCATTTTGATTAGAGTCTGTGTCTTGCTCACTCCTCCACTTTGCAGTCATACATACCAGATTTTCGAGATCTACACTGTCGTACATATTTATATACACCACTTTGATTCGATTTGCAGAGCCGAGACTTTCAGTACAGTGGCTGAACTACAATGTTTACAGTCGGTGATTCCCTTTGCGTTCAATTGCCTACAATCAAGATACCACACCTTACAACAATACACCTACCCTCCAGACATTGCTCACACTACAGTACAGCCAGTATCAGCGTTGCCCAGCACTGTTACCAGAGAACGGCGGACAAGTCACACCCTCAGAAGCCCAGTTTTCCGCAAGCAACACAGCTACCAGCACTGGCTACGATCAGCACCTACCAAAACAAGCCGCGCCTACCTTCCTCAAACAACACTGCTATCAGCGTCAGTCCTACCAGCGCTGCTACCGGCAACCTCCCCTCAACCACATTCACAACAGCCAACCCTGTTTCCAGCCATCATACCCACCCCACTCTCCACAAAGATCAAACACATCGCACCCCCACCAGCACAAGCGCAGCAACACACACCGCTACCAGCATCAGTCCTACCAGAACTTTTCCCACAAACAGCGCTACATAACAAGGGGCGCCTAACACCGGGGCTCGGTGGCTCACACCCCGGGGCCTCAAAATTGACAACGACAAAACACCGCAGGCACAGATTTTGCCCGCACCAGCGCTACCCAAACACGCCACACCCTCACAAGCGTAAATCAACACCCAACACCGCTACCAGCATCAGTTACACCGGTGCTGCTCCCACAAGCCGCCCTACTGCTCCAATCACACCCTCACAGGCACACTTTCCACCAACAACACTTCCACCAACAACACTCCCACCAGCCTCAGCCCCGTTCACAGCGCAGTGCCACTGCTACCAGCAGCACCACCTAAACAAGCCACATCCTCACAAGTCCTTTTTCCACAAACAGCACTGCTATCAGCATCAGTCACACCAGCACTGCCTCTGCTGCTATCAGCATCAGTCATACGAGCGATGACGAGAAGCTCACCGAGCAAAAACACAACAAGAAGCCACGACCCAACTGGAAGCACGTTGCCAGAGTTCTCCACAAAACAGAGGTCGCTTGCAAAGACGGTGGAAAACTCCCCAAAACCTGTTTTCACGCAGGGGACATGCATTGCAGAGCTCATTGACAGTACGCTCAACACTTTTACTAGTTGCGCCGATTACGGCTTTCTGTGTGTGTCAAACCCCGTTTCCAGGGGCACTACTCTCTACTAATTCTCCTTTCTTTCATTGTCAATGTACAGTTTGCAACAGCAGGGGCCCATGGGCACATGGATGGCATGGGCCAACGAAGACCCATCCATGTTGCCGTGAAAACGTACCTGCACAACTTTTTTGACATATTTTAAAGAGCTAATGCGTTTGTTCAAACATTCAGTTGCGCTGACCTTTCATTCCTGCGGTTTTGCAAGTCAAGTGCTAAGTATTCACTTGAAGGGCTAATGTTCACCGCGAATTGCCTGAAGACAAGCTCCACGGAGCAACCTTCTCAAGTGTGTGTTGCAGACTTTGACACGTGAGTTTTTGAGGACGTCTCGTACGAAACGCTTGTTTTGGAGACTTGATGTGTGACTTTTGGAGGAAGTCTCGTACGAAAAACGCTCGTCTTGCAGACTCGAAGCGTGAGTTTTGGAGGAAGTCTCGTACGAAACGCTCGTTTTGCAGACTTGAAGCGTGATTCGAAGCCTCGCCTGCCCCGGCGTGTCGCTGGTGAGATGATTGGTGGTATCGCGCGATATGTTTGCGTTCGTGATGTCGCAGCGCCATGCGGATTTGCGCGGCCTTGGTGGGAAGTGCGTTTGCGCGGCGCCGCGCCACTGGGAATTAGGGCGAAACATGCTGGTGTAAACGCGGCGCGTGGCTGGTGAGCGGGATGATTGGTGGTATCATGTGATATGCTTGTTTCTAGTGTGCGGGCAGACCGTGTGGCGAAAATACGTTCGTGATGTCGCAGTGCCACGCGGATTTGCGCGGCCTTGGTGGAAAGTGCGTTTGCGTGGAGCGCGAAACATGCTGGTGTAAACGCGGCGTGTCGCTGGTGAGCGGGATGATTGGTGGTATCGTGTGATATGTTTGCTTCTAGTGGGCGGCGGACCGTGTGGCGAAATTACGTTCGTGGTGTCGCTGCGCCATGCGGATTTGCGCGGCCTTGGTGGGAAGTGCGTTTGCGATGCGCCGTGCCACTGGGCAGCGCGAAACATGCTTGTGTAAACACGGCGTGTCGCTGGTGAGCGACTAGAGCGTCCCACAAGAGTGTCCTAGAAGAGTGTCCAACAAGAGTGTCCCGTAAGAGTGTCCCACAACAAGAGTGTCCGAGAAGAGTGTCCCATAAGAGTGTCCCACAGGAGTTTCCTACAAGAGTGTCCCAAAAGAGTGCCCCGCAAGAGCTTCCTACAAGAGTGACCCACAAGAGTGTCCTACAAGAGTGTCCCACAAGAGTGTCCTACAAGAGTGACCCACAAGAGTGTCCTACAAGAGTGTCCCGTAAGAGTGTCCCACAAGAGTTTCCTACAGGAGTGGAGTGTCCTACACGCATGCCCCACAAGAGTGTCCTACAAGAGTGACACACAAGAGTGTCCTACAAGAGTGTCCCGTAAGAGTGTCCCACAAGAGTTTCCTACAAGAGTGACCCACAAGAGTGTCCTACAAAAGTGTTCTACAAGAGTGTCCCACAAGAGTGTCCCACAAGAGTGTCCTACAAGAGTGTCCCACAAGAGTGTCCCACAAGAGTCTCCTGTAAGAGTGACCCTCAAGCGTGTCCTACAAGAGTGTCTCACAAGAGTGTCCCACAAGAGTGTCCGACAAGAGTGTCCCATAAGAGTGACCCACAAATGTGTCCTATAAGAGTGTCCCACAAGAGTGTCCTACAAGAGTGTCCGACAAGAGTGTCCCATAAGAGTGACCCACAAATGTGTCCTACAAGAGTGACACACAAGAGTGTCCTACAAGAGTGTCGCGTAAGAGTGTCCCACAAGAGTGTCCTATAAGAGTGTCCCACAAGAGTGTCGTCCAAGAGTGTCCCGTAAGAGTGTCCCACAAGAGTTTCCTACACGAGTGACCCACAAGAGTGTCCCACCCAAAAGAGTGCCCCGCAAGAGCTTCCTACAAGAGTGACCCACAAGAGTGTCCTACAAGAGTGTCCCACAAGAGTGTCGTACAAGAGTGTCCCACAAGAGTGTCCCACAAGAGTGTCCTACAAGAGTGTCATTTGGACATATGTAGCTTTTCGAACGTGTTTGCATTCGGGTTTGTGGGCTCCATCTTGTTTACTGTAATTTACAAATGAAAAGTTCACTCTGACTTAAGGATGGTTGCGAACATGTAACCCCAAAATGCTTGGTGTGTGTGTAGTTCTCTTGGAGGGTTTTGAGTGGGGTTTCATTCATTTTAGGTATCACAGGTGGGGGCGGCCTGCTGTTGGATTCAGGTGCTGCCGGGCATCTTTGGCTCACAAATAATGCCCTCCTGTCGGAGGAGATCTGCTTGTCCTGCACGATGCACTGCGCAGACCTGTTGGACTTGAAACTTTGCAAGCCTTTTCTGCGCAGCCTTATAGAGTACCCATGTCACCACGCTCCTCTGCTTGATAAGCAAAGGGCTTGTGAAGCTGCTTGCAACAGAAAAACATGTTCCTTTTTCACCACGCCACCCATTCTGTGCACATGACCATCGCACTATGTGTACAAATATCACGCTTGCTTGCTCCAAGAAACCATTCAAAACAAACACACATTGATGTTCCCCCTTCAACAACGACAAAAACTGATCTCCATGTTACTTTGCAAACTGCAAGCGCGCTTGCTCCGCGGTCCTCGGCGCGTTGGACTATGCTCTTCCGAAGCAGAGCTGTCGCTGTCCTGGAGCCACTCATACCAACGTTAATTACTACTGTAATACTTTTCCATGTGTGGCGATTCAATGTATGCGATTTCCACCAACCAAGTGATTTCCCTGAAGTGATACAATTGTGGTAACTTTCTCCGTATGAGTCCTCCGTGGGTTCTTCAGAGAGCTTTACCATGCTGAGCCACACATCTGATCCTTGCAACGAAGTCGCTTCGGCACGAATGGTCGAATGACGTCGGATGTCATCTGTCCAAGTAGTGAAGCCCTCATTGTTATATAAGTCTTTCATTGTGTTTCCAACTTTCCAGTATGACAACTGTCTTCTTTGCCGTTGGCCAAAAGAGCTTTTCCTGCTTGAGCCTGTGATGTCTTGAGCATGTTTGCTTCTGCGGCGAAGCTTGTTCGCTTTCGGCTCTGTAGAGCACATTCAGCGCCGGAAATCGCTGTCGCTGCCCTAGAAATTGCAAGCGCCCAGGCGCAGTACTTTGTAAACCTAGAACTGCACATTTCGTAGCAGGCGGAACATTTGGTGGAGTTTTCTCCAAGTGATCTTGGATGTGTGCTCTCACATAGGTGCTAATATGTTCTCAAATTAGCTGACACCTATACAGCAGCGAAAAGAAACTGAAGGATGCTTCTCTTCTCACATATTAGCATGGAAAGTGATGTCAAATTGTGAATTCAGCAGTTTCAACATCTTGAGGAAGTTGGGCACCTGGGCTGCCAGCTGTGATCAGCTCAGCACAGGCCCGCTCAAAGGCCAAGGGCGCTTGCCTCAAGCTTAGTCCCTTCCTTCTACATCTCCCGTCATCAATCAAATTAATTCTTGGGCAATCTAACACCTGCTCAAATCTATTCAGCAAAAATGACAGGAAGCTGCCAACTGGCCACAAATGTCCTCGACATGCTGTTAATGATGTCGGAAAGTTTGCCCCATGTGCCATGATGGGATCGGGATCATATGAAAACAGTTGAAAACAGATTGAATTTGAATCTTTCTCGAAGCAAAAAGTCCTGGAAACTGCAAACAGCGCCATTGCGCAACAAGTGGATTGCTTAAGTGTGTCTCAACAAGTGTATGGACAAAAACTCTTGTTTGACATGCGACTAGGATGGACAAGGTGAGAATACAGGAAACTCATTTGGCCACCATGAGCGACAAATAGGATTCAGCCAAGAGTCTCATCCAACGGCTCAGGGGCTGAGACCTCCTCCAGCGGGAAATGCAGCGGCATTGTCAATTGTTATAGTGTGCTTCAAATAGTCTCTAAGTCAAGCCAAACATATCCCGAAATACACCAAGTTATATAAGTGAGCACTGACAGTTATTCTGTGAAATGATAGGTGCTGGATCTGGAGATGTGTCTGGAGATGTGGTGGTGTGGTTCAATGCAAAAGCGTCAAGGACAGAAGTCACTACTAGATCTACTAGCATTGACGCTCAGGCCATGGTGCTGACTCTTCTCCACTTCGTTGTTGCAGTGTGCCCCTCATTGCAAAAAAAGTACATTCAGGTGTCAAGAAAAACAACAGCTGTGCACGTCAGGGCAGCAAACAAATACAGACAGTTGGTGATTCTGTAAATGGATCCGTCCACCGTCCACCCTTGCTCGTGAAATACTTTGTTGAGGTGTTGTCTGGACCTGACAACTTTTTGAGGTAAACAACAACCAACATCATCTAAGGCTTCATAAACCCTAGGCCAACCTCCAGCCTGTGATGCTGCTTATGCCTTTGATTAGCCTTTGATGGAATACGTTAATGTTCGGCGCATCGCATGAATCCAAAGAGGGAAGTTGTGGAAAGCCTGCGAGTGTTTGCCTTGCGTCCTCAAGTTCTACACTCACAGTCGGGTCACTCACAAGTCAATGTCAGATCTAGTCATTGATGAAAGGTACTGCCGGTCTTACACGACCGACTACACACAAGACTGCTGTTCTGCGAGTCGAGGGGGGTCCCTACGGCCCTACAACCTGCTCAAGTCTATTTGCTGGTGTCGTTTCAGACCCCATTCTTGTTTGGAGGCTTGTTGACTCGTTGTTCTTGCAAAACTGTGGATGAATTCACAAGTCCCCTAGATCCTCAGGGGCAAAACTGGGAGGATACGCAAACAAAATCCAAGTATACACACAACATATTCAGAATAATTCAATTCAATGCATCCAAACTGCGTCAAAAGGCTTGCAATAACTCGGCGCTCTCGGGTGTTCTGCCACAGTTCCCGCCGCTGAGTGGAGAGGATCCGACTGCTATACCTTCACAAATTCAGCCAATGTCAAAGTCAAAGTCAACCAATACAGTATATCATGTGACCATCGTGTGACTGACATGTGACATATGTATACAATACGATGTACAGTAATCATGTGTACAGGGGAAAAAAGGCTGGCTGAACGTGAGCAGGGCAGTCACACTGAGGACTTAGTAAGTCTTCCTGTAGTCAGTTTGCGTGTCATATTAGGAAGTCAGGTCCACACAGGCCAAAACCAGTAGTATACTGAACGGATTGATGTAAAGAGTTGTTTGCAAACATATGCAAAAATACAGATTAGGAAGTCAAATTGTAAACCACCAAACTGTCGGATGGAGGGGAACAAGAACAACCACTTGGGAAGGCAATTCAAGATCTTCCGTGGTTGCTGTGATAGACTGCTGCTGAGGGACATGAGCTCCCCAGCTGTCTGTCCAGCTTTCAGCAAACGGTGCAGTAAGACCAAGAGCGAAGCGTCCCGGAGTGCCGGTAAAAAGCTTGCCAAGCCGTCTGGCCTCAGCTTCATTGCCAATATATATATATACATTACATGTGTACATCACTACTGTTCAGAGTACTTCCCAGACTT
>CAXAMN010017424.1:54182-111605 GCA_963970005.1 Durusdinium trenchii
TGGAGACCCGTCCACCAAGACGTATCCATAGCGATGTATCTACCCAATGCATTTCTCCCAACGCACTTTAAAGAAAGAGACTGACTCGCAGAGTGACGGACAAGGGAAAATACCAGAGTGGATCGAAAAATGTGGCCGCTCGACTAGTGAAACCCTGGTCGTGGTGCCATCTATCCGCGTGTCCATCACGGGAAATCGCGTCACTCCAATTACTTTTGGAGGGGATCCACTCAAAGTAAATCCAGCATCGAAGTGAAAACAAAAGAATATGAATCATGTGACTCATATGTTCGAGGTCAGGACTGTCTGATCTGCCTTTGATGAGCGCCATTTAAGCAGCAGTGTTGTCAATGTACCATGTGCCGCGGCGATTACGGAATCGCTCAGGTGTGGTAGTCAAGCTCTAGCTGTGCTATCTTGGCATCCCCTGGCGTCCATAGGTCATAGATGGATGAGGGGAGGTAAGACACAAACCCAAGCCGGAGCTCTACGTCCTCGTGGAAGAAGACAAGGAGAAAACCACCCGTGCCTTCACCTGGGGTCTCCAAGGCAGCGTCGGACGCTGCAACAAAGCGTTCATGGTGTCGTGGCCAGACATCAAGTTCACGCTCTGGATGGATAGAGATCACGGCTTCAAGAATTTGGAAGCATTGTTCAATTGCGGGAGTCAGCTGATCACCTCGGACAAGTTGGCGCTCTTTAATGGCGTGGAGGCCTCCACATCCAATCCGTCCGTAGACGCCCTGTTCGAAGAAGTTGGCTAGTCCGTACAGCTTGGCTGCGACACCAGGCTTGAGAGTGTGCGTCTCGCGGCATTCATGGATAATGGCCTTCAACTTGGATTCCAGCCGTTCCCTCGCCCAAAAAGAGACGTAGCCTCCTGAAAGGGCGGCAGAAAGATCATGGTCCAGGCCTAAAAATAAGCCTTTGGGGTTCATAGCCTGGCGCTTCTCCTCCGCAAAGGGGGTGCCCAGAAGTTGGTTTAAGACACCAAAGGCCCATTGAGCCGACCCCCGGCTCGAAGACCAGTCTTGAATGGAAGCATCGTCAAAGTAGAGCGAGACCAAGACGTAGCACAAACGCCGCCCGAGGGCTTCCACAAGCCGGCTGTATCGGTTAAACGAGGTCACGGCAAGAGGAAGACCAAAAAGCAGACCAGCATAGACTTGGAAGGCTGGAGCAGCCCATTCATGGTGCCAGAAAGTGACTACGCATCCTCGCGTTTCGTTGACCCCCATAGGACTGTGCCGATAGGCATCCGGCCAATCTTCCCCGCCTGACTCCCAGGTGTCAGTAGCCGCTGCTTGGGCTAGCTCGGGTGGGCTCATGTGGCGTAGGACTTGGCTGATGTGTTGGGCCGGTCTGAGGGGCGAGCAGAGCACCAGCTTGTTGGCATCGGATGACCGCAGGGTCCGTCCTCCAGCATCGGCATTGTCGATAATACGCTGCTTACCCGAGGATTGGGTAATCACACAGCGTGGTATCAAACGATACGGCTGCCCACGCAGCTGCTGATGCAACTAGGGGGGGTACAGAAGCCCCGTGCTGCATCCTTTGTAGACTGTTCCAGCAGGAACTGATCATCTTTGCCCGGCTTGAGGGTGGACAAGATCTGGTGATTGTGCGCATCGCATCCCGACAATACCTCTGTGAGAGTAATACGATCGGCAGGTTGAGATGGAAAGACCCCGTAGCACGGCGCGTAGCCCACCGCTGGGAGGCCTTCAATAAGCCCGAATGGGTATGTAACATCAGGCCATGAAGTCAACAAGATCAACAGTGCAACGAAGCCGAGGTCTCGAGTGGCCGTGGTAGCCTGCAAGGCGATAGGTTGAAATTGCCGCAGACGTCGCCCTACGGCACACCAACGCCGATGGAGCTCCCGCAGTGCCCCCACTGCTGTACGGCGAAGATCTCGTAGACGGCCTCGGTAGCGAGTATGGCAGTCAGCGGCAAATACTAGGTCCAGGTCCAGCACTGCTGTTGGTGGGTAGCAAATCGCGGCCTCGCTCCAACGCTTGGGCGAAGCGCTCGTCCGGGCTGAGGTCATAGGATAGCAGCGGCGGAAGTGCTGCGCGCTGGTTCAGTGCACCCACCTGCTGACCTTCGGCAGTACGGAGAGTCTGGCGGACTTGAGCGTCGGCCAAATGTGGACCCAAGGGCCCATCGGTCTCATAGTGCCTGTTGTGCAGCCACACAGGAAATGCATTGAACGGGGCAGCATTGACAATATCCTCGACCATAGGAAACTGGAAATTCGTGAAGAACCTAGACATGCGTTTGTACAGGATGATCTTGTACATGGCACGTATGGATGATATGTACATGATCTTGCCAGACAGCCAAATGTACGAGAAATGCCGTGAAATCTTGAATGTGGCAACCTTCCAATGATTTGCAAAGGAAATCAAAGGAAAACAATATTGAATGTGGCAACCTTCCAATGATGCCACTTGCTTTGCAAAGGAAATCAAAGGAAAACATAATATTTTGCATGGATTGTTGGACAATCCATGCAATTAGAGAACCCTCGCTATGCTATATATATATATATATATATGTTGAATGTTTTTGTTATATATGTTTTTGGGTGGATATAGCTGCACACATTACATGTATAAATTGAAGGTCCCTGCACTTGCTGTCCGCTCGCCGATCTTTTCGCAGCTAGGCTTTCTATATATCATATATATATAAATATGGGTTTATAGTGTTTGTCAAATATACACAGGCAACCGCACATGCAATGGTCATTGCCTGTAAATGCAGTGAAGCTACCAATGTACCATGGTTCCCTCATATTCTTATGAACCGGCTCGCGGGGCCGCGGCCGCGGGGGCGTCCTTGCTCCTTTTTGCCCGAGGCGCAACTGCGGATATCTGCTGTTGGGTACTGCAGGGGATGGGTCATTGAGAATGGTGAGGGTTGATTCCATTTCAAAGGTGGTGTGTGCGACGTGCATGCTGCTATATATATTGTGGACTATATTGTGGCTCAAGCACTAATGTCTAGATGTCTGGCAGCTGTGATGGAGGGCTCACCTTATTCGAACATTCCTTTGGCGCTGCAGCGGAGGATCACCAAACATGTTGCTTTGATGACTGTGGATTTGTTTTTTGGTGGTCCCAAAATGTACCAAATGCCTAGCAAAATCATCACCTGTTTGTTTACCATTTATGTCATGTCATGCCCTCCATCACAGGCTTCTGAAGAGCTTCGCAGCACTCACGATCCTGAGGAGGAATATTTGACATCGGAGGTGGAGACCGAATGCATGGCACCTCGCAGTGGGATCTGGAAAAAACTGATTCATTTTTTGATGAAAATGGTTTACTTTATTTTTTTGAATGTTCATCCACAAAGGTACCATTGGCAAAACGGCAACGTGTGGAGGTGGACGCCGAACAAGAGGAAGAAGAATTACCAATGGAAAGGGAAACTTGTAGTGGTTTGACCTTTTTTTAAATGCTTTATCTATATATATACAGGGCATTGAAGCCTGGATCATGGTCTAGTATAGATTTCCATTTTGGCAACTTAGGATGATGTTATCGAGTTTGCGGCAGATCTGCGGCGCAATTACTATGGCCAGTACAAAGATGATTTGCCCTCTCTTCAAGAGAAATCTATGGAGTTGCCTTTGACGGTGCTGGGACATGGTTTGCAAGCTACCCCCAAGCATGCGCCGCCAGTCACTTGGAGTGAGTTTTGCAAGTTCTTTTTTGGTAGAGCTTCCTGCGCTCAGAGTCTGATTCATGGTTCACAGGGTGCATTCAATTAACATGTGGGTTGGGTTCCTCAGTGCAAGCTACCACCACCTTCCCATGCTTCACGACTACCAGCTGCCCACGAACGACGGGCGCAGACCTCGTCGAGACCTTCAAATTGTAATGAATGTGGGCAGCCAGTTCCTGCGCAGCAGGCGATTGGGTTTGAACAATATATATTGGAGAAGGGTATTTGGCCCTTAATAGAAACATGGGTTTGTGCGTGCAGGTATTCCGGCAGTTCAAAGGCAACCGAGCTCTGCTATTGGCCAGTGCCAGATCTTTGGAGCTTCAGTTTTACATTATACAAAAAGCTTTTGTGTCTATTCTTTGGGGTGAGGTTTTGGAACCAAGGGTAGGAAAAAGTTGTTCCTTGTACCAGTCTTTCCAGGACCGCCATGTGAAGAATGCCCATGCAGCGCTGTCGACTGTCAGCCGGTGCAACGCAGCAGTCCAAGACTTGATGAGAGTCATGGATGTCAATATTCAAGATGAACTTACTTCAATGCTGGCATACGCTGGCATGCTGCTTCTTCCAGGGACAAAAAGTCATTGCGCACCATTGGGATTGGTAGTGCATATATGCATGGGTTGAGACAAGGTAAACTCTGTATTTGTTGGATGGATCACCAAGGCATTAAAGTTCTATATAACCAGTGCATCTAAGATTGTGTGGTGGAAAAGACCTTATACTTCCACTACCTCCTACGCCAGGCTCCCCATGGCAAAGCTGTGGCAAGTGCAGGAGCTTGCAAGTACGCCCTGCCCGGGGGGGTTGGGCGAGGGCAGATTGTTGTAGAAGGGATTGAAGGGATTGATGGAGAACAGGTGTGCAGGAAAGGGTGAACAAGTTGCTGTCTACCACATGTATGGTGGAGAGGCAATCTGGGCCCGAACCAACATATCATGTTGATAGATTTGGTGGAAAAGGTTTACTGATCAAATCTTTGTTCAACAGCCATGTCATTATATATACCATGCGCTGAATTAATCCTTTGGTTCACACACGCTGCCCACTTCGCACCATGGCGCCTCCTCTTTCTCAAGAGCTCGTTGGTCAATTTGTGGCTGCCTTTGCAGAAGAGCCAGAGTTAAAAACGGCGTCTTGCTCAATATTAGTTCTGTGTGTAGCTGTGAATGCCCAAAGGCCTAGGATTGTTATGTTTTCTTTCTGATGCTCAGGCTGGATTTTCCTTCCTCCTCAATGTCAGTGGGAAACTCTACACTGCTACCAGGGTAAGTCTGAAGGATGTGGGTGCAAACGCACGTGCGCTTCAGTTGCACTGTCTAAACGGTCTAAAGCCCTTTGAAGGATGTGGGTGCAAATGCATGTGTATGTCAACTGCACATTCTGTCCAAAGCTTTCAGGTTTGGGAAAGATAGGGGTTTGTCCTTCCGCATCTGAGGCGGTTTACCCTGTGATGAAAGTCTCACGAGGGAGCGGTCGTTTCTCAGAGAGGATCATGCAAAGAGCGATCCTTTCATTCTACACGACTCACAAACTCTGGCCGCGAGGGATTGTTGAAGAAATGAGCTGCAAACAGCTGTGGTCCCTTAAGGTTGCCAAGGCACTATGCAGGCTTGCTGCTAGTCTCAAGTGGTGTTGTCAACATATGATCCATGGTTTCTCCCAATGTAAACTTGGAATTGCCAGCGGCCAGCCTCTAAGGTTGTTCGCTTCCGGCGCTTGATGCAATTGGCAGCTAGCTCGAAGAATCCTGCGATAGATGCTCTCAAGGAGAAATGTTCTGGGGGTGTTTGTGCTGCTTGGCTGAGAAGGTCTTGGTTTTATTTTTCTATACTATTTATATATATATATCGCAACTGTTTTTGGACCCACTTACTTAAAGGCAATCGTTCTGAATTTTGCCAACCCAAGGACTTTGAACCGGGCAGCGTTGGCCTGATCATGAAGAAGTCATTGAGACTGAGGATCCAGTGGACTTAGATGATTTGTCAGATCTTTCTGGGTCTACTTGCGTGGAGGCTGACCCCAAGCTCGATGAACCCAAGATGGAAGATCCTCTTGATCTCAAGCTCTACAGGAAACATGACCTACATATGTTTTGGAAAGCTTTTTTTGACACTCTTAATACCTCCTTGTGAACACCGACAATTATCTCAATGATCTAATGTCATTTGGGAGTATACTGTCTATATACCTTGTTACATCTTGTTACGGTGCCCAGGTTAAAGCTACAATCCCTGGACGTGAAAGAAGCAGCTTTGGGGCGACCAATTGCAACTCCTCAGGCGGCCCTCGACAAAAAGTCAGCTGGTCCTCCTGACTTGCAGCAGCTGGCTATGGACCTGAAGCAGGCATTGCATGATGCAAAGGACAGCCAAGTGGTGGTCAAGGCTCCCATCGAGGAGTCAAAGCCGAAAGATGTGGTAGCGAACAAACATGCTTTGCCAGAGTGTGTTTCTGGTCAAAGCATAGCAAACTGTTTTGTGGGTGTATCCTTTTCTGGTCAACACATGGCAAACACTTTTTAGTGCCGGCAATGGGTTATCTTTTTAAAACACATGCTATATCATGAGAATGAAATGGTATATAAAGGTGGGTCCAACGCTGGTGAGGTTTTGAATACGCTCAAGGCCTTCAACAAGGAGCCTCATGTGAAGCCTTTCAAGATTAGCGAGACCTACAAAGCGGCATGGAAACAACGGAACGCTGCAGACTTGGGTGGTGAAAATGAGGAGGTTGAGGCTGATATAGAGCCACAACCAAAGCTGAGGCAGAAGCCCAAGAATGGCAAGGCAAAGTCCAAGCCGAAAAAGCCCAAGCGCATGCCTGCAAGCGAGGAGACCAAGAAGAGGTCATTTGGTGAGTGTGGTGCCTCCTATGAACCTCATGTGTACAAGGACCAAAGGTCTAAGTTCATTGAGGCTCAAAAAGCTACAGGATGCACGCACGCTGTGGCTTGTGTAGCTTGGAACTTGTCGCAAGATAAGGCAAAGCTTTTGTCTGCAGTGCCTGTACCTGAGTTGGTTCGCCGGCGCTTCTTGCCGAGAGGGGCAAAGAACAACCCTTGGGCGTCGTGAGTGTGTGTAATTAGTGTAGTAATTCCTTTATAGCCATGCTTTTCACACACACATATGGCCAGAGTGTGCCATGTGTCAATGGTGTGTGCATGCTGGATCATGAGAACGAAGAACTTCTGTTGCAAAAGTGGTGTCTAGTGAAGACTTTTCTATGTCTTTGCATGAATTGGAAGGAAGATCCTATGATTGTTCGTTATATATAGTGTAGTTGACATATATATATATATATTGTCATATGATATTGCAATGTATAGTGCTGCGGGGCATGGTGAATGCAAATTGGGTTGGATTCGGAGATTGGGGCCCAGTGAGAGAGTGCAGCATCTCTGATTTGAAATGGTGGTTTTTGAGATGGAGCAATGGAAGGCGCCACGGGTGCTTCAGCTGCTCATCATTTTGATGCTGCACACATCCTTTGCGCCAAAGCCTAAACACCTGGACCTGGACTTTGTAGAGCTCTTTGCTGGCAGGGCTGCAGTTAGCACGGCCCTACGAGAAGAAGGTACCAATGGTTCATCGCATGACATCTGCATCTCTCCCATGCTGGACCTCACCACCACAGCTGGTTTCTTGTTCCTGGGACTGACCAATAATATTAGTTTTTTGATGGTAAAAAGAACCATGGTTCATGCCCGTTGAATGTGTTGCAGCCCACATATATATGTTATGAGACCCTGTGTTTGATCAATGGCCTCCTCGTTCTTGCTGAGGACAGCCATCAATGAAGTGCTGAGAGTTGCGCCTGGCGGGCTTGTGCTGATAGCGCTATGCTGCAATTCCTTCACGTCCATGCTGCTTGGTTGTGCCTTCAACCTATGTTTCTACTGTGTTATTTTGAATTTGGAGTGATCATCGATTGAGCCCTATAATGTATGGCCCTAGGTCGAAAGGAACTTCGGCACGTGATTGCTTCAACAACTGGCTGGGGAATTCTGGGTACAAGTATGTGGCCATTGGAAACCTGTTGGCGTCGAGGGTGGTGCCTTGATAGCTTCACAGTGTTTTGTTTTGTTTTGTCACTTGTTTTGTCATGTTAGATGATTTATGAATTCAGGATCTGTCTAAACCCCGTGGAAGCTGCTAGGTGCTCATCCTATGGATTTGCTGCTGGCGGAAGCTGCATTGGGTAGTGGAACAGCCGGCCAACTCCTGCCTTCAGTCGCATCCGCGCTTTCAAGAGTTTCTCCATGTCTGCAAGGTGCCTTGGGATGTATATGGCGAATTCGAATTGTTTATTTGAAAGTTTTTGTTATTGGAGTAGCCCAAGACTATTATGTGGCTTGAGAATTATCACCAAGGTATTCTCGTCTACTTTCTACATGGGGCGCTTCAATGGGCCAACAAGCAAGAGACACAAACTGTGGTCGGGGAGCAAATCTGTCTTGGAGGATATAGTGGATGGGGCTACATATATGCCCAGGGCACTTCGTCTTCAGCTTCCTGGCAAGCCCCTGGTGCATAAATATGTCGATTCGAAGGGCAAAAAAGGATACGCTGGAATACCCAAAGCGCTCAAGGACAGTCAGACCCTGGGTTTTAAGCTTCAGAAACATATTCTATTTGTGATTATTTCTGTGATGAACATTGTAATATGGGAAAAAAGTGGGACCATGTATATGCTTTATATCTTCATATATATATATATGTGTAGAAATATTCTAGTGCGCTTTGCAACTCAGGGCCTACACGAAGGAATTTGGAGAGCGCGTGGCTTCAGTGGCAAAGCAGCACTTCCATGACTGCATGGGTTGAAGATCAAGAAGAACTCAAACCATATATACAATTCAAATATACAATACTATTTATAGTTAGTTTGCTTTCATGGTTGGCAGGACACAATGCCAGAACCGATTTGCGGACCTTGTGGAGTGGATGGTAAGACTGACCCTGAACTATTCACTGACCTTTGCACTGCACATGGAAACGGGCTGTTGGGGCTGGGTGACCTTTGGATGGATGTCACTTGGTGAAATAGAAGCCTTCACGTATGTATGCTCTCACTCACGACCATGACTTTCAATTGTGTGTAGAATTGCACTGCCAAATTGATGAACCAAACCCATATAACCCAGGCTGACATCCCTCGATGCCTTCGCTATTTGGATGGATGCAAGCACCTATCTTTGCCGGGACGTTGGGAGCTTTGGCAAGACCTAGCAAAACATACATCTATGCATGTATACGTGGGTCGACTGATGTACTAGATATACATTTGCCTATATATAGTTACTGATCTAAGGACCGTGTTGTGAAGCAACTGCGCATCCGACACTTTGTATCGAAAACGGGAAGGAGTGCGTGCGCAGCACTTTTTAAGTGGGTGCACTAGTCGTTTATGTTTTGGTGGAATTTCTACCCTGTGCTAATGGCTAATAAATGAATATGATAGTCAGCCTGTGCAGGATCCGATCCACTGAAGATGATCGGCTGATCAGCTGAGCTTTGCTGTATACAGTATAGTTTCTTTTGATTTCTTTCGGCTAGGTGTGAACACCTAGTGTTAGCTGCCAAATTAGATCCACCAGCGTTTTGCAGCCAAATTAGATCCACCTGGCTCTTTCCAGTGGGGTTAATTGTGTCTTGGCTAGGTGCTTGATCGCACCTTAGCTGTCAAAATTAGATTGGAATACAGGTGATCACATCCACTGGCTCTTTCCAGTGCGGTTGTGTCGTGGGATATAGGTGCTTGAGCACGCCTATGTAGCTGTCAATCAAATTAGATAGTGAGTGTGTGAACACACATACACACACATCACTGTAACATCGTTCATGCGTGGACAGCGACCTAGCAATGCGCCAGAAATGGGTGCGTGAAGAATGCGTGCAATGTACGTGAAAAGCTTCCAAATGAACGTGAAATTACCGTGTATGTACGTGAAGGATTTTTAGCTGATTTCAGGAGTGGTTCTGTTCGCTTCATATAGCACATGCTCAAGCGCTTGTATGGCTTCTCGCACGACCAAGCATGGCAGCCAGTGCATTGGTCAATGCGTTGCCCTTTCCGATGAGTGAGCTTGGCTGGGACAAGCTGCCAGCAGTGGTTACAGCAAGCGGCCTGGACTTTGACAATGCAGTGATGGTCATGAGACTTGTCCTAGGTGACCCTCCAGAAGACATTGCGCCTTGGAGGATCAAAATATATGTTGTCAAGTTGTGATTGGTGTTGATCAAGTGGTATCATCTGGAGATTGTCACAGTTAGTTATATATCGGCCGCTCAGGACCTGAAAGCATTGGCAAAGCAATGTTCGGGGGCTGAATCTGCTGCGAAGCCGAAGGCCAAGGCCAAGTGCAAACCGAAGGCCAAGGGCAAAGCTGCCGTGAAAGCGAAAGCAAAGGCCAAGGGGTCTGCAAAGTGCAAAGCAAAAGCAAAAGCTGCTGGTGGAAAGGTTACCACCAAAAAAGCAAATGCTGAGTCTGTGGTTGAAGCTGCAGAGGATGGGGAATCAGAAGAGCTAAGACTGATGATGAGGCTGTGGATCTGTGCATGAAGCGGCCTGCAGCCTCGAGGAATTCAATGGTCTCTCGCACGAGGCGAGATCCAGTTGAAGAGCCTGATCAACCCGACTTGTTGCCAGGGTCGAAGAAGAGGTCTACTCCACCACCAGAGTCGCTGGCTGCTGCAGACACACCAGCTGAGTTTGCGGTACCAGCGATGCCAGCAAAGCGCATTCGCAGAGTGGACACAGTGGAGGAGTCGCAGATTTCTGGGTGGTATCTTGAATCTGCTTCAGAGGACTTTCAATGTGTTTCCAAAAGCTATGACTGGTTTTCATTTATCTCCGCTACCAATCAATGTTTGATTTTGTTTGAGTGTGTGTGCTTGGGCAGCCTGGAGGTCGTGCAACACCCTGCAAAAGGGCTTGGAGGTTGTGGAAGTCCAGCACTCGCAAGTGTTGGACGTGGACAGTGCCTCCCAGGCTTCCACCTTGCAGTGACTTCGATTGTGCTTCAAGCCCATGGCATCTTTTTGGTTGCTGAGTTTTTTAGGTGACTTAAGTTGTAAGACATCCAATCACATTGATCAACTCTGAGGCTTGGTGCTTCAGTGTCTACTGTGCCAGCTACATCCATGGAGTTGGAGATGAGGGCACAATTGGCATCCATGCAAGCGGAGCTTGATGCGCTGCAAAAGGACAAGGATGGAGAACCGGGTGAGCGCAAGCCGGTCAAGCGCATACCCGCGTCCTTGGCATTGGATACTCCAATTTTTTGTCCGCCTGCTGAAGAGGCCAATGCGAAGCCTGCAGAGGTGCCAGATAACCAGGAAGGCCTTACCCAGACACAGTCGACACTTGTTTACCCAGCTCTGCCTGAGATCCTTGATCGTCCTGAGTCACTGGCTGGAGTGGAGCAACCAGCTGCACCGAAGCTGTCTGAGTCACATGCTGCGCTGCAGCCACTGGCAGTGCCGGAGCAGTCCCATGAGTCACACTCTGAGCCTGCACCACATACTGATCAGCCACTGGCTGCAGCAAAGCCGTCTGAGCCTGCGCCCCAGCCTGCAGATCAGCCACCGACTGCACCAAAGCTGTCTGAGCCAAATCAGCCACCGGCTGAACCAAAGCAGTCTGAGCCTGCATCAGAGCCTGAAAAGCCAGCTGAACCAAAGCAGTCTGAGCCTGCGCCACAGCCTGAGCAGCCACCGGCTGCACCGGAGCATGGGTCACTTGCTGAACCACAGCCTGCAGGCGCTGCAGTGCCACATGCTGTACTGCAGCCTGCAGATCAGCCACCGGCTGCACCGGAGCCTAAGCCAGCTGCTGGGGAGCCACCTGCTGAGCTAGCTGTGGTGGGTGATGCTGCTGCTACGAAAGGTGCCATTCAGCCGCTAGTGATCCCAACCACTCCGGTAGCGGCTGACACTCCAAACATGAATGCTTCACCAGCTGCTCTGGCTGATCAGGATGCTTTGAATGAGAAAGACAAAGCCATTGAAGCCTTGAAGGCAAAGCTCAAGGCTATGGAGGATGCGCTGATCAATGCCAAGTCAGCTCCATGTCCTGGCGCTTCATCATCTTCATCCAAGGCTTCATCTGGCCAATTGCAGCTGGAGGATCTCGGGAGCCAACTGGATGACCTAGATGGTGAGCCTTTGCGTGACTGTGAGCTGGATGATGACATGAGGGCACTCATCCGCGCAAACTCAGGCCCATCCAGCATGCAGGTGGGGGGCGAAGTTCAAGAGGAGGATCGCTCAGATGAGAAAATCAACTACAATACCCACAAGAATGCTGGCATGAGGTTGAACCGGTTCATGCAATCAAAAGAAGGTGAGAAGTACCCCCACATGCAGGCTTTGTTTGAGTCGGAGACTGGGATGAATATATCTTCTTTGCTACTTTGCTTCTTTTGTTGTTTCATGTTGACTGCGTGTATTGACTCTGACTGTTCGCTGTATATCACTGGTCATGTAAGGACAGGACAGCATTGCTCCGCGTCTGGGTCTTGAATGATGAGAACCGATCACAGTGCGAGAGCGAAGTTGTTTTGAGCCGCACAAAGTCAGAGAAGGTGGAGGGAACTCGAGAATGCCTTACAGTCAAGGATATGATGCAGAGAGGTTGGCCAAAGGGAAAGATCCTGGGGGCGATCAAAAAGGGAGGAGGAATTCTGGATGAACATGATCCCCAGGATCCTATGCTTACTGCATACTGGTGCATCACCCAGCGCAAGAAGGTCGATAGTGAAGAAATGAAGCGGGAGGCGACCACGAGGGTGAAGACTCAGACCAACAATGAGGCCATGAATGCTCTGCTTGGTGGGGCTCCCTCACTGCCGCCTGCTTTGGGCACAGCCAGTACACCCGGGCTTTCGCCTGAGCAGCTCCAAGCTCTGACTGATGCAATTGGCGCCTGGGTGAATCATTTTGGTGCAACTATGTGTTTTTCTGGTGTGTGTGTGTGTGCGCGCTTTAATTCTCTTGTTCTTTCAAGCTCCGCTACCATTGTTGTGATTCATTGGCAATTGAGGTGGGCAACCTGCAGCTCCTGCAGCCGGAGCTGGTGGGGGCACTGACAGCACACGCGCAAAGGCCAAGGCTAAGGCAAAGGCCAAAGCAAAGGCCATTGCGGTTAAGGAGGAGAAACCAAAAACAGCTGAGGAGCTGAAGTCCGAGCTTCGTCACTCACTTCCAATTTGTTGGAATTCACACGTTCAACTTCTACTTTTGTATAGTTCTGTAATGTTCTGTATTTCATTTATATACAGTTTGTATATATATGTTAGATATGTCCATATATACATATAGATATAAACGTATACGTCCACGGCCCAACGACCTGGCCCCGCCCAGGTAGCAGCCTCAAGAAAGAGCTTGGCCATATCAATGTAGCGATGGACCTTCCAAAGACACATGCTTTGCGGAAGGCTTTGGGTGACTACAAGAACCGCTTTGAGGAGTCTCTGGAAGAGCTCCTTGATGGAACTTGTTTTGTTGTTGATTGCTTTCATAATTTTGTGTTGACGCCTTTGTCACCCAGATTTCACCTCATTCAGCTCAGGCTGAAAGGTCTAAGAACCCTGGCGGACTTGAAGGACTTCCAAGAGGAATTTGCTGAGACGGTGTCTTGCTCTTGATTTTACACATGATTGTGAGTGTGATGTACTAGTCCCTGATATGATTTCTTGAGAAAATTGAGATTCTATTCATCGCTTAGGTGGATGCAATGAAGTTGGTGAAGGCTCAAGCGCGAGCATATATTTCTGAGATGAACAAGCGTGCCAAGTGAGCACGCAATTTTTGAACTTTGTTCACTGTTTGAGGGCTAGAACTCAGGGATGTGTGCTGAGCTAGGAGTGAATCTGTCTATCCCCATAGCTTGCCACTTGTGGTGCTACATAGAAAGCAACCTAATTACTATATATATATATGTGTGTTTTAATATGGCTTTATAAAAGTGGTGGCAAGAGGGGCGATCAAGGATTCCAGGGGAGTGGCACGACCCAGTGAAACGCTTTGTGGTGAGAACACCATTGGCCTGAAATGACCCCTCGTGAAAAGGACAAAAAGGAATGGTGGGGGTGCCACCTTTGGCTGGGGGATTTAAAAACACCTCTTGTTCAACTCGTCCGTTCCCCACCGCAGGTTCGGCGCACGACCGCCTCCAATTGCAGCGGCTAGAGACGCTGGACTCGATGCTCCTCAAAAGAGATTGGAAGTGAATTGTTTTTGTTCTTGGGAAATATACTTGAGATATGTTTATAGACCTTTTAAAATATAATAGGTGATGTGTATATATGTATAATATATATTTGCGCGTGTACATGGTGGAACCCTATATAGAACAAGTCAGGTTGGCTACAGCAGTGGGCAGTGGCGCATCCACGGTGAAACATGCCTGCGATGTTGGTGGATTGTTTGGCAGTGAGATTTTCAAGACCCCTGGAATGAATCAAAGAAACACTTTTGTTTTGAGCTTTGGTGGATGGGACTGTGAGGGGTCAACATTGGCAGCTTCAATCCTGCATCCAAGGGCTGGTGAGCGAGGGCTGCACGCGGCATCGCAAAGGCATGGCCTGGCATTGCCGATCGAGCTCAACTATATGCAGCTTTCAGTCTGTAGCGACTACACGGAGGCAGGCGACCCGGTGGTGGAGGTCATTGACTGGCCTTTCTTACAGCCGCATTTGCTAGAAGCCTGGCCATAATTTGTCATGCGCCTTAAAGCATTGTTTTCATGCGCCCATGTGTTTCAACCCCATTGATTTCTAAACCCCAGCTCTTTTACAGGGTAATTGTTTGTGACCAAGTGTTCGAATGAAGAAATTGCTGCTAGAACCATCTAAGGTTCAATCATTATTGGATGAAGGCTTCCTGCGGTTCATTTGTGACCCCAAAGATCTGGAAGCCTTTTGGGCCAACCTCTTGAAGGACTTTCCAAACCATCCAGCTGCCAAGCATCCTGCTGCAGCCTTCCCTCTGAGTGTATATGGACGCTTGTCGTTGTTTGAGGAGGCCAAACCTTAAGTGTTTTTTCTGTGGGGCTTTGTTTTCATGTCCTTCAACCTAAGGAGATGAAGGCACAGCTTTAAATGCATCATGGATGACCTTTCAACCCTGCTATGTGGCTGAATTTGAGCTATATGTTGTTTGATTTTTTTCATGGGCCCCTTAAACCTTTGACAGCAAAACATATTTTGCAAGGTACTTGTATGATGATAGCGGAATCAACATCACTTTGCAAGCGGCCGCCCAATGCATTGCAGAGTCCATCAACCGCCTATCTGTAGATGGTGTGCAGTTGAGAGATGCAGCCACTGGTGAGGTAGTCACTGGGCTTTAGATCACTGTGTATTTTGATGGTTTGTGACTTTTTTGGAGCTGCTAGCATCTACTGTGCAAACTGTCCTCACCGTATCAAGTCTAGGTTGCCCACTATATGGCTACGCAGTCAACTTCAAGGGTGACTGGAAGTACCTTGTGGCTTTGTTCAACATGACCCAAAGCCCGCAACAAGAAGAGGTCATGGCCTCCAAAAGCGAAGGGCATATACCATCGCGATGGCCGGGTTAATCCAGCGGTGTTAATCTAGTGCTGTGTTGGTGCAAATATGTGGTCTTCACTGAAATCATGTTTGGCCCTGGAGGTGTGCTGGAAATGTGGTGCGAGCAAGGAAAGCGCAAACCCTGAGATGTGCTATGTGAACTTGAGCAGGGATGCACCCTGGCGCCATGTTTCTGTGGCAATGTGGAGCACGCAACCTTCGTTTGCAAAGATTGCACCATGCCTGCATGAAAGGGGTGAGGCAACATTGTATACCAACCTATATAGATTAAAGATATTGCAATTGATATTGTTTGACAGGTTGGCTAGGCTAGTTCTGGAAAACATGTTGTACTTCAACACAAACAGGTCGGCTTCTCGGAAGCCATGGTGTCACCGGATATGTTACACTGCTGGCATCTTGGTGTATGCCGGGACCTGATTGGATCGGTGGTACGTGTACTTGCAATGGAACACTATTGGCCAGGGCCCAACATTGAGAGCCGTCTGTCCTATGCCACTGCTTCGTTGAAAAGGTGGGCCAAGTCTCGCAAATTAAGCCTAACGATCAAGAAGCTTACAAAGCAAAACCTTTGTTGGGGCAGCCAGTATTTTGGACCCAATCAGAACATTTTTGGTTGGAATATGCAAGGTTCAGGGCTCAGGGTGGGAAACCTTACCTTGTATGTGTTGGGTTTAGGGTTGGACACCTAGTGCAAAATAAGAGTGATGTCTTCAGGTACCCAGAGTTGCGTTGCAAAGGGTCGGACTCGCGAGTTGTGCTGGGCTGGCTGAATGACCAACTTCAAGCAAAAGGCTGCAGCATGGACGATGTGGCATCGGCATCGTAGCTGGTTGAATTACATTTTCTGATTTCCCCACTGTCGCCCAAGTCTTCCCTATATATATATATATATATATATTTGCATTTTGTGCAAAAAATTGCGCACCCTAGGTTGTATGGCTTGGAGAGAACTGGATATCTATACTACAGAGTGCTGGCATGTTCCTTACACCCGCCGATGATGAACAACGGCAGGTGATTGGACAGCTGCTGTTGCGGACATACATCCGCTTAGCACGATGGGCGCTGGACAACAACAAACAGTTGTTTAGAACCAGACCCAAGTTTCACTTGCTCACTCATATGAGTGAAGACCAGAGACAGTCCCGTCTAAATCCATGCCACTGTGCAACATGGATGGATGAGGACTTCGTGAAAAGGTCCATGAACTTGAAGAAACGAGTTCACAAACGTACAGCCACGCAACGAACGTTGCAGCGTTACACGTTGGCTTTGGGCACGAGGTTGCGTGAAGCGCAGAAGAAGCTCGAGCAACAGTGAAAAACAAAGGATTGTGTGCTGAAGTTTTTTTGGGAGCGTCTTTGGTGAATCAATTTTCAGGAGAAACACAAATAACGGCTTTTAGTTTTTGGGGGACTTAGCTAATTAAGTATATATACTATTATTTACGATATATATATATATATAGATATATATATATAGAACACCTTCTACATGTAACTGCTAGTGGCTCAAGATGGTTCATGGACATGATCCACCGGAACCAAAAAACTTCAATGGATGATGGCCCTGAGTAGCGTGAAATAGCGTGATTTTTCAGCAAAAACCTCAAATGTACATCTGGCAGCTGTCAGGTGTACGAACAAGGGTATGTACAAGATGATCTTGTACAAATGCATGTCTACAAAGATGGGCCCCCCTAGTTAAAACACTTGTAACTTACTTGGTGAAGTTACAAATTACTTAAAACTAAGTTAGCCGGAGGGCTTCGTAAGTAAGATGTAACTTAAATGTAACTATTTTTAAGTTCTATAAGTTCTAATTGGTGATTTTTGATGTTCAAAAACTATGTTTTTTCAGGTTTCCCAGTAGCAAGGCCCAAACCGAAGGACATCGAAAAACTATGCTTTTTACCTGGGAAAGCGCTGCTGTTGCAAGGGTTTTTAATGTAGAACACTCACCGCGCCGCTTTGCTGAAGAAAAGCAAAAAGCAAAACAAAAAAGCAAAAAATGCGCTTCGAATTTCTGCGGTGGACCACCACCGCGCTAAAAGAAAAACACTTTCTACTTTAAACCATCAAAGCGCGTAAGAGAAACAGAACACACACAACGACCTACATCTGTGTGTTAGGAACACGCTGGGCGGTGGTCCGTCCAAAAAAAACTGAAGGCGGTGGTCCGTCCAAAAAAGTTGATGGCGGTGGTCCGTCCAAAAATTTTGATCGCGGTGGTCCGTCCAAAAAGTTGTGGCCGGTGCCCAAAAAACGCGGTGCACCCTGATGAACAAGAGGCTATATGTACAGTAGATGTACGGTAATGTACGGTAATGTACGGTAGATGTACGGTAATGTACGGTAGATGTACGGGAATGTACGGTAATGTACGGTAGATGTACGGTAGATGTACGGTAGATCTCCCGTACATCTACCGTACATGTACGGTAGATGTACGGTAGATCTGCCGTACATCTACCGTACATCTACCGTACATTACCGTACATTCCCGTACATCTACTGTACATATAGCCTCTTGTTCATCAGGTTACATCAGATCTTTTGAGGGACTGTGTGTGTGTGCGTCTTGTGATGCGTCACGGACAGGCAAGGATCTACTCCTCAATTTTGGGGCGTGATCCAGCTTAATGGCTTCTAGTTGTTCCATGGCCTACATAATGGATTCGTTGCACTATATTCTACTACGTGTGCGTGTTGCATATTTATGTGTTTCTGTGTGCAAAGTACTACTCTGTCGTACGGGTGGACCACCACCCCACAAATTTTTCACGACTAAAACATAAAAAACAATCGCGCCCATAAAAACAGAAAAAATGTTTCCAAAACAACACAAAATACAAAGATTTGCTAATCAGTCTCAGTTCTACACAAAAAAGAAGAGTACACCAAAAAACATTGAAAAACGCTTCTCTGCAAACCCGTCCACAAAAAACATAGTTTTTTCAATGCAAAACCATAAGAATCCTTTAAGATAAAATGTGTGAAAATCATAAATTTTATGAAAACAAATAAATTTTAAAAAATGACAAATTTTATTTTTCTGATAATAAAAAATTATTATTTTGGAAATAAAAGTTTTATTTCTTGATAATAAAATTTTATTTTCAAAAAAATAAAATATAAAATATATTCAATAATAAAGCTTGTTTGGAATAATAAACTAATCTTGCGAGTGTATACACGACCACCACCACCAACGCCACCGCCACCAACAACAACATTGCCAATGGGTTCGTGAGCTTCCTCACTTTCGACAGGACATCGTGGCATATTGCCACACTGCTTGCGATGGCCTAGCTGAGCCGTGCATAGATCTCTCCAAACTGTCAAGAAAAGCTAGTATACTACATTTCCAACGCGCTCAGAATCTCTCTCAAACTCTCACGCGCAACTCTCTCAAAACCCGCAATTAAGTCTCTCAAACCTAGCTTATGCGCAAGTCTCGAACAGGCCTGGTGGCGCCTTTGGCGCAGCAGGAGGTGGTGCAGCTGCTTCGGGTTTCTTGAAATGTCTGCGTTGAAAGTTTGAGGGTTTCAAGAGTTTTGAGAGTTTCTGGTTCTGGAATTTTTGGGGATTGAAAGTTTGAGGGTTCTGAATGGAGAGTTTTAGTTTTGGGATTGAGAGTAATTATTTGAGGGGCTGACTGGCTCCGGAAAAGGATGAGGATTCACCCTGTCAAACGAAGGTTCAGTCTCTCAAAACACTCAGACTTAACTCTCCAAACAAATCGAACAACGTCTTCCTATTGACAACCTTGCTAGTAGGGGTTCGTTGAAATTTCCTCAAAATTTAAACCCCGAAAGCTCAAAAAACCAGAAACTCAAAAAACTCCTAAGCGAAAGTCAGTGGGCACCTCCTCCAACACTTGCTCCAGACCATATGACCATATATGGCTGCGGCATCAAGAAAACACTCGGAACTCTCAACTAACCTATAACAACGTATATGCTTCGATCCTCACCACACCATGGGCCGTCCCCATGAGCCCATTTGGCACGCATAAAAATACACAGTTTTTTTCCACACACCATATGCGTCAACCGATCTTGTCGATCATTGACCAGCGGCTCGGTATTCTGATTCGATCGTGGTCAATATATGTCTACAGGTGCCCTCCTGACGCTTTTGCTGGAAGGTCGCCTGCAAACTCTATTTGGAAGGAAGACTCTGCTTCACGGCTGTTTGGCATCTAGATCTGCCAATTGGCTGTCTGGCGTCTAGATAACCCTGACTCGGGCGTTTAAGCCCAAGGTTGTGGTTGTCCAACAGCTTTGCCATAAAACAACTGCATTTTGCCTGCCATCCACCACTGTCACTCTTCCAAAATTCATCTCATAACCCGCCTCGGACTTCTGAGACCCAGGTTTGCATCAAACAACCTCACCAGCGCCATTGTGTTTTCTCGTTGCCCGGAGGGTGTGCCGCGACCAACCTGCTATTTTTTGACAACTTGTCATTCACAACTTTCATTTTTCCAAAGTGTCTTCTCGCCAAGTTCCTTTGAACCTTCAAGTCCATGTCGTCATGTCGCTCCGGATTTGTTTGAAACCGTTCTGCATCCCAAAAGGGTTGAACTGAGAAGCTCTATTCACCTCAAAGATCCTCAGAGTCCTTTTGAACTCCCTTCATCCGAAGAGTGTTTGATCCAAAACAAAACGAAGCAAATATAGGCAATTCTTGATGCAAAAGGCTGGGGTAAAAGGCTATGCTGCTGATTGAGCTGCGAAGGCAATCTGCAAGTCAAAAAGTCGGCGCAAAAAGGATGAACGCATCAAATGAAACGGAGAGAGGGAATCGTCGCGGGCAGATTCCTACAATTGGCCTGATTCACATGGTTTTACTTCTCACTCCTTCTCTTGCTAATCAATCTATTCTTTGCGCGGGTAGCTTCTCAAAACCTGTGAATATGTCTACGCTGCTCGTTTTGCTGCATTTCCATATGAACGTGTAGCTTTCGAGGCGATCACCCTGCAAAGCCTAAACCTCAAACACCCTTGCTCCAACTGAAGGTCAATGAACTTCAGATCAGTTTTCCTTATTTAAATCCTATCTTGCGACAAACACCTGTTTTTGATTGGAGTCCTACATTTGGGTGCCTACAAAACGTTAAGAACAATCACAACTCTTCACACTGGCCTGGACACTTTGTCAAAACCACAAGGCCACCTTGATGCCACGATCGCTTGAACCATTTCATCTCACATTTGTTGAACATATTCTGCAGCCCAATATCCACTTCTCACCCGGCTCCAAATAGTCAACATCCTTTTCATCGATCCCACTTTCCTGTACTTAATCAGTCTGAAGTAGCTGTTTTTTCCCTTCTTGGCTTGCTTGGTCATTTGCATCGTTGGTTCGTCGCTCTGCTTTTCCCGGTACATTGATTGTCCTCTCTTGCTTTCTGTTTTTCCCGGTACATTGATTGTCCTCTCTTGCTTTTATCTCTTTGCTGTCTCCTTAACAAGATTGCCCCAGTCTTGCAGGCGTTGTTCTATTGCTCCAGTAGGTTGCCAAATTTCTTACCTAGGTTGATTATATATTATTTAATCTTCAATCAATGTATATACTATTCCAACTGTATTGCGAGGACTGGTATTGCAAACCAAGCAAGGTGCATTTTAAAATTTGGTTCAGAACTAAACAAAAACAAACGCACTTCGCCTTTACACAAACATCCTTTTGAAAGAAAATGACTCCTTTCAATGGACGAGACCTTTGCAACAAGGTGTTTGGAATGATGAACTTACTTATTATACAAATGTTGAGGAAAATGTATAGACTCATTTTTTGCACGAGAGACTTGCGCAAAGGAGGGCAGCTGTACGAAGAAGTCTTCTGGATAAACTTTGAACACGTTTCCTTGCGTTGCCACTGTAGTTTCTCACCCTTGATCGCACTCTAACTTGACAAACTTATGTGGCCCAAAGCTGCTGAGATGACTCAAGCTCCTTGTACTCAATTCCTTCGCCTTGGCGTCTTTTGTAACTTGCCTGGTCTTAAACCCTAGTTGTGGAAGTTTCCACTCGCTTTCTCATGGGGTGTTCTCCCAAGTGTCGTAAGAAGGTTGACTTCTATTCGCATTCTGAAGTAGTTTGTAAAACACTCTCTCTTGTCGCGAAGCGATGTTCTTTAAATGCTATTCTAATCACGCTCTAACTAGACAAACTGACATTGGATGAACACATGGGCCTCAGAAGTCCCAGGCCCGGTTATGACCAGGTGCCTCCAAATATCTAGGATGTGGCCCAACGTCCACCACAATTGTGCTCCAAGCACTTTGCTCAGAGTCTCAAACTCTCTCAAAACTCTTAAAACTCTCAAAGCCCTCACACTGACAACAGAAGTCTCTGAAAAAGTTTCAAGTCCGCGCAGGCTCAAACACTGTAACTCTCCAAGCTCTCAAAACTTCCCTCTCAAACTCTCAAAACTCTTAAAACTCTCACTGTAACTCTCCAAGCTCTCAAAACGTCCCTCTCAAACTCTCAAAGCCCTCACACTGACAAAAGGAGTTCCTCAAACTTTAAAAAATGTGAGCAGGCTCAACCCTGTCAATATTATATATATCTGTTCTGCCAATTGCCTTGCCACAAGCTTTCCAGAGACCAGGCGAGCGCTTTCCAATACTCTTTGACGGTTTGCTGCTTTGCCACCATATGGCTCCATATCAAGCTGACAACGAAGTTCTCAAACTTGCTGTCAACAGCCTCCAGTTTCACAACTGTCACACAGCAAGGACCGCCACGAAACAATTGCCACGGATCTGCTCTTGTCTTGCTTGGAGGTTGAGAGTTTGGAGAGCCTTTTTCGTTTGAAGGTCTGAGAGTTTTGAGTGTTGAGAATAGTGTGTTAGGGGTTGAGACTGGAGGTTTCTAAGAGTTTTGAGAGGAACTATCCGAGCAAAACTTCAATGTGAAAAGTTCAATGCATTGAACTTTCATAACAAAACTTCAAAGTGAAAAGTTCAATGCATTGAAGTTTCACATCAAAACTTCAATGTAAAAGTTCAATGCGTTGAAGTTTCATATCAAAACTTCAATGTAAAAGTTCAATGCATTGAAGTTTCGTATCAAAAGTTCAATGCATTGAACTTTTACATTGAAGTTTTGATATGAAACTTCAACGCATTGAACTTTTACATTGAAGTTTTGCTATGAAACTTCAATGCATTGAACTTTTCACATTGAAGTTTTGTTATGAAACTTCAATGCGTTGAACTTTTGACATTGAAGTTTTGACATGAAACTTTTTTCTTCACACTGGTTTAGCATTGAACTTTAAATAAGAATGTGCAGCGTTTAGTTCAATAAAGAACTACACAAAGAAATTCAGACCCTAAACCCTAAACTCAAGGGACCCACCCTAAACCCCAAACTTTTAGATAAAAAATGGCAGCGCTTAGTTACAAAAAGCATTGCAGAAATAAACTAAGAGGAACAAACTTTAAATAACAAAATGGGCAGCATTTAGTTACATAAAGAGTTGAATAGGAACCCACCCTAAACCCTAAACTCAAGGAACCCACCCTAAACCCTAAACTTTAGATAACAACGGGCAGCGTTTAGTTATATAAAGAATTACATAAAAAGATTAAGATGAACTCACCCTAAACCCTAAACTTTAGATAACAAAATGGGCAGCATTTAGTTACATAAAGAATTGAAGAGGAACCCACCCTAAACCCTAAACTTTAGATAAAAAATGAGCAGCATTTATATAGTTACATAAAGAGTTGAAGAGGAACCCACCCTAAACCCTAAACTCAAGGAACCCACCCTGAACCCAAAACTTTAGATAACGGACAGCGTTTAGTTACATAAAGAGTTGAAGAGGAACCCACCCTAAACCCTAAACTCAAGGAACCCGCCCTAAGCCCTAAGCTAAAAAGGGGAGCATTCAGTTACATAAATAATTACACAAAGAATTTAAGAGACCAAAAAAAGAGAAGCCCACCTTAAAGCCTAAACTCTTTTAAACACGGGCAGTGTTTTGTTTCATAAAGAATGAATATAAACCCTCAGACCAAAGCAGACCAAAGAATTTGACAAAACGAAAGACAAGAGCAGGATCGAAGAAAGACAAGAGTCGTGATGGGTTTGAAAGGGTTGTCTCGACAGTTTCTGATATTTCTCCAGAGTCTTGACAGTCTTGAAAGTTCTTTGAGAGTCTTGAGAGTTTTGAGAGTTTTTCCATATTTGATATATGAGTGGAACTCGCGAATCGTGTCGAAATACTACCTTGAAAGCATTGCTAGCATCCTGTTTCAAACCAAAGTTGTTGGCCCTTTCTGGGCAATAGACTGTTGGCGCTTGATGTCTGCGCTCGACGATGCTGGTACCTCTGAAAAGCAAGAGCCACAGACAGAGGTCAAAGATCCAGAGAACGCCGATACACTGCTAGAGGCAGAGGAAGATGAGAAAGAGGACGAGAATCAAAAGGAGCAAGAGACAGATGAGCCAAAGACAGAGAATCCAGAAGATTTCCCCGTAAGATTATAAAACATCTTCTTCCAATTCTTCTGAGGATTCTTTGCTCTCTTGCGAGCAGCTGCCGGGCGTTTACGCGGAAGTTCCTTGTCCGGGTCGGTGCTGGTGCGAGCTGCCGGGCGTTTGGTGCCGGTGCGAGCTGCCGGGCGTTTGCACGGAGATGCCTCCTCGTCCTGTTCTTGGCTGCTGCTGGATACCTTAAAGCTTGCGCTTGCAAGAATGTTGGTGTTTAACCTATATAAGCATACGTACTAACCTATATAAGCATACGTACGTATTCGGCTGCCTCCACGACAACATTATCTTCTTTCTTCTTGCCAAGTACCTCTCAGAACTGAAGTTGACTGAACCTTAAGGTCCACTTACCTTCGCACTTCCTCATCCTTTTCATGAGCCAGCTCAGCCCCTCAAATAACTCTCAATCTCAAGACTCTCAAACTCTCAAAACTTGCAAAACTCTCCACTCGGAACCCTCAAACTTTCAATACTTAAGCACCTCGTCCAACAGTGTCTGATCTTCTACGGGTATGGATTCTCCTTCCTTCCTCAACCCCGACTCATCAGGTTCCTGGCTTGGTGACAAATTGGGTCACAATAACTCAAAAATCTCGGGTTGCAATAACTCATCTACGAGATCTCGGGTCACAATAACTCAACATTATGCAACAAAGCAACCGCAAGAGGTAACACCCCAGGATCTTTGGAACTTCTTGCCTCACGTTTTGCAGCACCCTCAAACTTTCATTTCAAAAACCCTCAGAACTTCTGCGCCGATAATATCAATCAAAAGGCAGTGGATGTGGCGAGTGCGCTGAAGTCGGGAAGATCATCATTAGGCGACTTCCAAACATCCTCCTCCATGCCAAAATGGCACGCTATTCATGGTGCATACAGGGCACAGAACTAAGGAGCGCAGGTGGGGGTCACATGCAAAGGATAGGCCTGGCTGTCATTGTAATGAACACTTCCCAGCAAAGATCTGAGCATCTGGATTTCGTGCTGGGTGGCCATGCTGCAAGTACGTTGGAACCCTAGTTTCCAAATTCTCCCCTCGAAGACTCTCAAAACAACCAAAAAATAAACTCTCAAGAAACTCGGTGTTAAAACCCTCGTAACTCGATGTCAAAGCTCTCAGGCACATGTAAACATCTCAAACCTCTGAAGAACACTCGATCTTAGTTAGTTGCTGTTTCTCATCAGCGCTGCATTTGCGAAGTTTGATCAGGGTAATCCGAATCACCTCGCCAACCTTGTCAGCATCATCCTTGCTGAAGGTGGCTAACTTGCTCACCTCACCGCCATCTATATGGCACTGATAGATTGCCTGCGCAATCTTGGTCTTGTTTACCGCAGTGTTAGGGCACAGGATCAGCAATTCCTGGAACGCAACAGTGTACTTGGAAAGTATTCCCAACGCGGTCTTCGGCGTGCTGGTCCAGTTGCATTGCCCTTCTCTGGCCAGCTGAACCATGTGGTGTAGGTTCCTTCCTGTCTCTGCCATGCCCTTTTCTAATGTTTCTTGAAGGTTGACCATGGAAACATTCCCATCAGCTGACAACCGTGAGCGCTTGGTTTTCAAAGCCATGGAATACGGAGACGTTTTCTTCGCGTCTCTCTAAATCAAAAGGTGGTGCTCAACGCGTTCAAGGGTTTCTGGTTAGTTCTTGAAATCTTTGGATTATGTAGTGCTTTGGTCTCTCTAAACCTCTCAACGCTTTCAATCAACCACTGTTGGGAAGTTGGGCACTTGTGGCCCAGATACTGCGACGAACAAAATTGCAAGTTTGAAGCCCTAGTTGCTGCGTGTGGGTCAATCAAACCTACTGAACATCAAGCCTGCCGACTCTGTGGAAGCTCTCCAAACTCTCCAAACAAATTCCCTCAAAACTCTCTCAAAGCAAAGCTCTCAAAACTCTCTCAAAGCAAAGCTCTCAAAACTCTCAAAGCAAAGCTCTCAAAATTCTTTCAAAGCAAAGCGAAAAATCATATGCGCAAATGAACCCTGCACGTTCTTTCGCGCAACATTCTGCGATGCTGTTCTGTTCAGTTTACAAACTACAAACAGATTGGCACAGCTACAGAACAGACAGCTGTCGTACGCCATCACTCATTTCACCACACCACAGTGCCCGGAAACACAGCGTCCATTCCATGAAGTTGGTCCCTTTTGCTTCCCCTGCAGCTTTGGTATCGTTCGATTGTGTTCAGCTGAAGGAAAACACTCAAACTGGATTGGCTGCGTTCAATATTGGATTGGCAGCGCCACAGACCACAATAAGGCACCTGTACACATGCATCATTGAACCCTGAACCACTCGAGTAACTCTCAGAACACTCAGAACCCTCCAACACCACCACCACCCGCACCACCACCACCACCACCTTCACCACTCTCAGAAACTCTCAGAACACTCAGTAACTATCCAACACCACCACCACCACGACCTGCACCACCACCACCACCACCAACAACAACAACTTATATACACTCTCAAGATTCGTTTGTTTCCAATAATAAATTTTGTTTTATTTTTTGGGAAATGGAATTTTGTAATTTTGGAAACAAAAGTTTTATTATTTGATGATAAATTTTGTTTATCAAAAACATAAATTTTTTAAAAACAATAAAATTTTCTAAAAATAATAAACCCATTTTGTTTATCATTTTCAAGTGATTTTATCTTAAAGGATTCTTATGGAAACCTAAGTTCCCTAAGTAAGTTGTAAGTGATTTAGCACTAATTTAGCACCCTCCAACATAAACTAGGATAACTTACTTATATATATCGAAAGTAATTTGTAACTGCAACGTAAATACCACCAAGAACTTAGAACACTTCACAATCTTAGACCAGCTTACAACATCAGTTAACCCATGTTATAACATATGTTACGGCACTTTACAAGTTCTCCAACTAGGGGGGCCCATCTTTGTAGGAAGTGGGCTGGGTACAGCTTGCGAAAAGCTGGGATCAGGGCTTCCTGGCTCCACCAACGTGTAGGACTCGTTGGGAGGCCTTGTACTGTGCGGAGCAATCCCGCAGCAATAACTTGGCGGGCCGGTGGGGTCCCCCCCCGACTGAAGCGGTGCATGGTCTGACGACCTCTCGGCTGGCTCGTCTCAAAACAGAGGCCAGCAAGCGCATCTGCCTCACAAGGATCACAGAAAGGACAGTCGCAGACAAGCACTTTACCCTGAAGTTCATGGAGGTCGTTCACCAGGCCAGACTCATAGATATGGGCGACGTAGTGCCACAACCAATCATTGGACTGACTGTTCAGGCCTGGGATAACCGGGGAGGCCCACTTGGTCTTCGCGAGACGGTGAGAGCCGCGGCCCTGGCCTACGTAGACATGATTTGGCGACAACTTGCCTTTCTCGATGAGATCATCATCCACCTGAGCCCGGCGGGGGATCCGGGCAGCTTCACTCGGGTCTGGTGGATACAAGCCTAACCCCAGGGCGAGGGGCGCCATCGCCCACTCCCGTAGTGCTCGGGGGTCCAGGTCCAGCCAATGTTCGCGGGCTCCGACACATTCGAATTGCGGCAGCCGTGGAACATGCAAAACTTAGCGCGACCCACGCGCCCGGCCCACCACGATGCTGCGACTGCAATAGCGAAGGCCAAGACGGCCGTATACTCGGCTTCCTCCTTGGATGGATAGATCGTCTGGCCGTCCTGAAGGTAAGGAGTCCACTCATGAGGTGCATGAGAATGGTGGCAGGTGAGCGGCGTTGCGGCGTAAGCACTGTGCCTTGCAACGAGCTCCTCCAAGGCAACACGCATCATAGCGCTTGTCCTTCCAGCAGCCCGTGTCCATCATAGAGCACTCGGTAGACCCCCACCAATGTAGGCTGCGCCAAGGATTCTCTCGTACCGACCCTCCGCCCCGCTCGGCGAGCAGTCGAATCTCCTCGAGGATAAACTCACAGGCTTGGTTGTCTGTGCGGACTCGCTGAAGCAGGTCACGTCCCTGGAGTGTGGGCAGTCCGTCAGGATGTTGCTCAGAGCGCAGGGGTGCCGGACACGGGCGGCCATCTTCAAACCGCCGCGGAATTTCCCTGGCTCTGCTCTTGGTGGAGCAGTCAAAAGCTGCACAGATGAAGTCGACCTCGGAGAGTTGATCATGAAGTGACTGCTGACGCAGCGGATTGGAAAGGTCATGGGACTTGTCCAACAGCCAGTCCACTGACAGGGTGCGCCACCCGCACCAAAGGAAGGCCTTGGATAGTGGCAGGTTGGGCCCACAAAACAGGTCGGCAACCAAGGGACGGGGAGCATCAATGTCCCAGTCCGTCCCGTCCTCCCCCTCGGGGCCCCATCACTTCAGGGGCTTGACTGACGCATACAAGTGGTTGCTTTTGCTTTGTCGTGAGATTTAACAGCAATCAGGTGGAATCTTCTAAGGCTGAATGGTTCCAGGATGTTCTAGCCTAGGCCCGACTGATGAAGAGAAATTTGAAACGAGTGAACCCACGAGTTTATTACCAAGAGCGCAGGCGTTCCAATGGTGGATGTGGGTGGCAGGGAACAAAAGACCTGCCATTTTCCGCGATGTACACCGCCTCTTTTTGTAAAGCAGTTTTGAAGAGTTGGTTGAAGGCTAAAGGCCAATAAAATTCAGCCAGCACGCATAATGCAGCCCGGCCAAGCACGGCTACTATAATCCGAACGGGAAAGATAGAAGATAAGAAACAATATTTTCAAATAGAAGGCAGTCATTTTGGGGAAGTTGGGCCATGGTTTCAAATAGAAGAAACTGACAACGTCCAGAGAATCTCCGCAGACCGATTTTTACGATTTCGGGCACTTCAAATAGAAGATACTGCTCAGCAGAGAGGTTTCAATTAGAAGAAATTGACAACGGCAGCCCTGGCCAGTCCAATCTTCTGTGAAAACTACTCAGTAAAGGAGACGAGAGAGGGGAGGAGAGAGGAGAGGAGAGAGGAGAGAGGAGAAAGGAGAGAGGAGAGAGGAGAGGGGAGAGGGGAGAGGGGAGAGGGGAGAGGGGAGAGGGGAGAGGGGAGGAGAAAAGAGGAGAAAAGAGGAGAAAAGAGGAGATAGGAGAGAGGAGAGAGGAGAGGAGAGGGAGATGGAAATAGCCGCGGCTGTCCCAAATAATATCTTCTATTTGTTTTGCCCGGGCTTGTGGGCCATCTTCTATTTGAACCGGTCGGGTGTTCAAAACCGGGCACGCTTTCAAATAGAATATTTTCACAACTAATATCTTCTATCTTACGCGTCTGGATTATAACTCGACGCATTTCCCAACCATCTCTACAAAATGGGTTCTAACCCTCTACAAAATGATGGTGGGTGAGTGCACATGCTCGAGTCAACGGAAAGATATGTAAGAACATGACGTTTCTATAAAATCAATCCCCCCAAGTAAATAATGTTTTTGCTAAAAATCTCAAAAACTACCCTGATCACTCTACAGATTTGACCACCCAGGTGGTTCATTTTGTAGAAACCCAATTTTTTCTCTACAAAATGGTTATTTTGACCACCTGGGTGTCTTGGGTCCTCGTGGTACCACTGTGTGAGGTGGGTCCTCACTTTACCTAGGGAGCAACCGTGGTTGTCCAAACTTTCGTTGGGCGAGGACGCCAACCTTCAGGGGGCAAGGGTTCGTCGGGCATGGGCCGCCGTGTCGCTATATTTCAAACAATCCGAACAGGATCGGTCTCGCATCTCGGCATCTGACCTAGATGCATTGTTGAGCGACTCCGAACTCCGGGATTTGAAGAGCGCCTTCTGGCGCCGCTACAAGCTGCGGTTCCCCCCTGAAGTTCACCCTGCTGATGCCACGATTTCTCGGGTTACACGAGAACTCACCAAACGCATGTTGTGTGTGTACAACATTTGGCGAGTGAAATCTCTCCAATTCCAGCAGGCCACCACCCAAAAGAAAAGAAAGATCGCTGATTCTTTGATCCCCTGCAAAATTTCCTCTACAGATGCCACCTCGCCTCTGTCGGCCAAAAGGAGCTGGCGAGGCGGAGATCCTAGGTGCACATGGACAACATGCAGGCAGTTCCGTTCTGGAAACAACCCCGATCAATCACACACTGCGTCAAAGGCCTTGAACCCCGGCCACACAGCATTCCTGCTGGTTTGGGGATAACCCCCCAAAAAGAAAAACAGCGACACAGCAAAAGACTCACTGACCCTCAGGGTTCTTTCCGCTGATGGCGCGCTCTCCGGTCGCCTCGGTAGTCTACACGTGACGTAGTCTACATAAAGGGGCATCTACGGAGGCCGCCTGCTCTTATGGGGCGCAGCCGTCCCGCGACCACTAGGCCGGCCGGCTGCTCAGCAGCTCAATGTCGCGCTTGCCAGGAGGCTGGGGCTTTGCTCCAGCACGGTCCGCACACCGGACGGGCAAACGTACTCGCTTCCATGAAGCTGCTGTAGAAGTGGGCGTCTTTGAGCCGCTGCTGAACTCGAGCTTCGCCTTGCTTGAATTGGCACAGAGCGACACGGCCTTCAGTGCACAGGTGGATGTTGGAACGTTCAGAAGCAAGATATCCAGCAGGCTTCGGGTGTACTTGTGGCAACGACAGAGTGCGCCTCGTCGCGTATAGCCACTGTGCTGCCGTGCGATCTCTGCAGAACTTGTGGAACTCCACACAAGGCCGCGTCTTCGTGATCTTCTCGGCTGCTTCATCCACTGAGGTGCCCATCATGAGTGCATAGATGAGAGCTGTACAGGCAGGAGCTCGGTGCTTGCCAGCCATGCAGTGCACGAGCACGGAATCACCACAATGTAGACTCTGATGAATGAGAGGCCATGCAGTCCTGAACTCTTGGTCCATGCGCTTGCTGCCCATCTGAACCTTCATGACGCATGCCTGCGGCAATGACACGCCTCCCCGACCCTCGGGGTATTGTGGTAGGCAAGCGATCTGGAGGTGAGTCTTTGGAAAGTGCTGCGCCGTCTCAGCAATGGGAATACCCGATAGCCACAGCTGGCCCCCTGCAGACCGGGTCGTCGTGATCAGGGTAGGGGCGAGAGTGTCACGCCCTTCGGAGGTGGCCAAACGGTCCCAATGCGACTGCTGAGGACCTGGCGACACAGCTGGGATGGGCAGAGTACTCGGTGCTGGCTCTGAAGGCTGTCTCCAAGGGGGAGTCCTGGCCAGTAGTGGTGGTGAAGGATCTCTCGGACCTCTTGGCCTCTTCTTGGCCGATGTGCGATTAGCTTGGGCGGAACTGCCTTGTGTGGGAGCGCCTTCGGAGGCGTCTTGGGCCGTGGAGATGGTGCCTCCGCTGCATCTGGCCGAGCGCTCGGCTGGGGTGAAGCCTCTCGTCTGCGCTTGGTGCTCGCGGAGGGTTTGGCCTTCGAGGACGTAGTAGTAGTAGCCGGTGTCGTCGACGCTCGAACTGGAACTGGCGTCTCGGCCGGCAAATACTTCTTTTCGGTGCAAATAAATGCACCGTGGCTCTCTCCACAAGCCCGCCCCCGGGCCAAAAGCACAGCGCAGAGGTGAGCGTTCCCGCAAACCCCTTCTCCCTCCGTGCAACCTTCGGGCGTCTGGAAAGCCCCGCAAAGGCGACGCCCATTCTTCAAGAAGGCCGTCAGCACGCGGCCACGGATGGCATCCGGCATGGACACCGTCCGGCGCGAGGTGCTTCCTCGGATTTTGTTGGCCGCTGCTGTTGCGACCCGGGCCCTCGAGAACTGAAGATGCGTCTTCAACGACTCCTTGGTTGGCTGAGCAGCATACCGCGTCTCCTTGTCCTTCGCTATGGCCAAGGCGAGCGATTCTTTGGCCACCTCACGGAAACCATCCAAGTCAGCAGGGAGCACCTCCTGCCAAAAGCTGTGACCCTCACAGCTGTGGGCCACTGAAGTGGTCAGGATCTTGTTGCGAAGCGACTGGGCATAACGGGCCGACGAGTAGTGCAGTGCCATTCCAGCCTCAGCCGGCTCCTTTGGCTTGTCCTGCCAATCGCCGAGGGAGCAAAGGTCAGAGGACGACAAATTCAGAATGTGGCCCACGGTGGGAAGCATGCGTCGCCACGAGTAGGTGGTCAGCTGCTCGGTATTGTCCAGGAACTCGGCGAAGATTGACTGGCAGAGGTGCTGCACCTCGGCAATGTTCCAAGGCGTCCCACGCCTGTCAAAGCAAATTCCTGAACTCTTCTGGGCCACCGGAGAAAGGGCTTTCCAGGCTTTGAGCCAATCAACTGTCCAGTTGAAGCCAGAAGCAAACTCGGCAGGAGCACACCAGTCAAATCCACCTCGGGCGTGACGCTGCTTGCCTTTGCGACAGTGGCCATGGAACACCAACGGACTGATTCGACGAACAGTGGACCGACGAAGATGTTGGTACCTCAAGCAACCAGTAGCCACAAGCCAGGAGCCTAAGAGACATGTCCATCGCGGGTCCCCCCCACGGCACATGCTCTCGATGCGCTCCTCCAACAACTGCAGCATGCCGGGCTCCACAACAAGGGCTTGACTCTTCGTAGAGGTGGCCTTCTTCTTCAGCTCAGGGGAGATACGAAGCCGGCCGATGTCCCAAGGAGCTCCTGAATGCTTGCGCAACCAGCGAAGCGCATTGAGCGCGCGGGTAGGGGCCATCGTCCCCTGATGCAGGAAGTTGTCCATGTCCACGAAGGCCGGAGGGAACGACCTCCCACGGTGGAGCAAAAAGGCGTGGAGCTCCCCGTAAGTGCGGAGGGCATTCTGAATCGTCACCGACTCAGACTCCGCCACCTTGGTCTGGGGCCAAACGAAGGACGGATGCCTGCCAATCCCGCTTCAGGGCCTCAGTCAACAGCCCATCTAGCCCATCTGGCTTCAAGGCGCCAACCGTCAGGAACACCTTCTGCAGGGCCAACACCTGGCGCTGTTTGGACTCAGGCTGATCCTGGACGCGCTCATGAAGGCGTACCCCCGCCTCAAGTGGAGCTTCTTTCCTCTTGCGAGCCAGCGGAGGACGTGTATCCGGCAACAGAGGTCCCCCCTCGATCAGACGAGCAGCTGCAGGAAGAAGTTCCTCCTGTTGGGCAACACGGACTGCCAGCCAAGCATCTGCCAAGAAATGGCCTCCCACGGCCACAGCTTCCTCCCAGGTAGAGAAGGCAAATGCGAAGTCCTCGTCCTTCTCATAGCCACGCTCACGCCGCCAGGTAATGGCGCGAGCCCCTGCCACTCGGGCGAGGCTGTCCTCCGCCCGCCAACCAGAGGACGAGGCTGGCTCATCCGGCGGAGCCTCCACGGCTCCAGCGACTTGCGCACGGTACACCATGGCTTGCGCACCCGCTGAACTACCCACTATCGTCATCAGACGACGAAAGTTCGCGGCAAACCGGACAGATTTGGAGCACTGGGAAGCAGGCGGAACACACTCCTTTGATACAACCAAGGCACTGCCGATAAGTGGGATCACCACAGCCGCAACACGCTGGAGGAAACTCGGACTCTCCGTTGATTGAGGATCCCAACCATCCACGAAGGGCTCGATGGGCACGAATCTTCGGGTGAAGGGCGTCCAGATGGCGCGGCAAGTGCTCAATATCTGGCAGCGGGGCACGAAAGGGGTTGGACCACAACCCGTGTGGTGATCCCAAAATCCAGTGCCGCATATAGTAGAGAACTTCAGATTGGAAAGTTTGCAGGGGCAAGAGGTCAAAATCCCCAGGAACCTTCTGCTGGAACTCCCACAAGTAGGAGGGCGCAAGATTGTCTGCAGAATACGGGGTACGGTAGGGCTGCAACAAGAGAAGGTCCATCGAGGCGTCCAACCGAGCATGCCTATCCCAGGCATGCTGAGGAGTGAACCCTGGTGGCACGATCGTCCCGCGCCGGTTCCAAATCCCGACCCACGGGAAGACATAGCCCCCTCGCCCCTGATCGCACCGTGGGCATACACTCTTGGGACAGACGGACATCCGCATAGGGGGAAAGCCAGCTGGCCCGTCCCCCGGGCGTGAAGACGGAGGCATGTGTTCAAATAGAACCACCGAGCTCCAGAGCCGCACCGCGCCTGCCCGGTCCCCCCGGGCCAAAAGGGCATCAACCTGGCGACGGAACTCGATGAACGCGGCGGACGAAAGCACCTCAGCATCCGTGAACATGGCGACATGCACACCGACGATATGCTGTGAAGCCATCCACAGCAAACACAGCAAAACTTAAGCAGAACAGAAACTCCACTGTCCCACTTTTGGCTTGAGCCAAAATGGACAGTGTACCAAATGTAATGAAGACTGTGCACCCAAACCTGCCCAAAGCTCGACACAGTTTTATATATGGGAGTTGATCTAAATTCCTTTATCCGGGATCCGTCATTTTCGCTAAAAAAATTTACTTTCGCCAAACTTTCGCCTTCCTGCGTTTTATCTTTCGCCGAAGTACGTTGTATTTATGTGTGCCATGTATGTTGTGTTTTGTTCACGTCAATGGCTTCACTGGCAAACACAAAATAGAAACTTCACTGTTTGTCAGCATGTGTCTTCTACTTAACTGTTGACACCCAGTACGTCTCTTTTGTTTCTCCTGGGTGTCAGCAAGAATCAAAATTGCAAGAATCACTGTAGTAGCCGGTCACTCAAACTTACTCATAATGGGCTGGGGGTCAGATGTGGCAGGGTGAACTTTCGCCAATCTTGAGCTGAACTTTCGCCAAACTTTCGCCTTTTGCGGGGTAGAGTTTTGTGGCAAAGCCACCCCCCAAAGCAGGAGCAGGAATAGTAGTAGTAGTAGTAGTAGTAGTAGTAGTAGTAGTAGTAGTAGTAGTAGTAGTAGTAGTAGTAGGGGTAGCGGTAGCGGTAGCGGTAGCGGTCGTGGTAGTGGTCGTGGTCGTGGTCGTGGTCGTGGTGGTGGTAGTGGTAGTGGTAGTGGTAGTGGTAGTCGTAGTCGTAGTCGTAGTAGTAGTAGTAGTAGCAGCCGCAGCAGCAGCAGGTTATCTAACTTCCACAGCTTATCTAGCTTCTGAGTCACTGCCACCAGCTGTTCAGAAAGCAAATGAACATTCATACAAAAGTACATATTTAATCTTTCGCCAGATCTTTCGCCAAAAAAAAAATTACTTTCGCCAACTCGAGAAAAAACTTTCGCCAAATGAGATTTTGATATGTTCCGGGTCATCGTCATACACACTGCTGACTAGGACCTTTAGATCGACAACCATATATTATATATATTAGGCTGGTTCCTGTCTGGGCCGACCTTGAATGGTTGTGTTCTGCTACGAGACTAACACGCCATGAAAGAACTTGAACGACAAGGATTAGTCGTGTTGACGTGAGAGATCTTCTTTCGACGCAAGTGGGGTGTGTGCTAAAGTATACTGCATGAGTAAAGGTCCACTTGGCCTTTCGACCTTGGACACACATGCTGAGAAAGGAATGTGATGTCTCACGGTGTCCATTTATCTTGGATGCCAATAGTCCTTTAGATTTGACGAGGGTCTGGCTGCGCCACTCTTGTCCCTGTTTTCACCGGTGGAATTAAATTGTTACCAACAAAGCCAGCAGAAACAATCTGACTATGTCGATCTAGAACTTAACCTGGGAACGACACTGGTATCACAACCACAGAAGCAAACATAACGGGTAACGAGTTAAAAGATGTTAAAAGAATACTAGAGTCTCAACTAAAAGTCGTGGGCCCGATCAGCCTCAATAGTTGGATGCTGAGGAACTGTTCCCCTGTCGAAACACCTCAGTGCATGTTGTGGGCACCTTGACAGGATTGGGACTGCCGAGTCATCCAAATTCTTTTTGTATAGTCATGCAGTCATGCATCATAAGCAATCAGAGTCAGTCAATATTTGACTTGATTTGTAAGGGTTCTGCAAACATTGTATAACTCTGAATAGACTTCGAGTTACAATGCGGTCACCAAAGAATGCTGAGCATCAAGCATATCACAGTACAAACAGTGATCTTTCCTTGCGCTGCACAATTTTGACAATGAGGTCAACTGGCTGCCATGAACAATTCAACATGGATGCAGTGTCCCTAAGTCAATGTTTTAGGTTGGTTCAGTATAAACTGGATTGAAAGACTCCCTTTGTGGTGCAGGGGTTCTCGCTAAGCACAACTCTCCCGTCTGAAACTGGTTCATTCAAGTTCGCACCCTGAGAGTCAAAGCGGCCAGAATTGGCAGGTGGAAGATACATGCAAGGACGCAAATGACCATTGGTCTTCACCAAGTCTTGACAGTCTTCAGCATGCCCACAAAACCAGGTGGCTTGCCCAATGTCGATAGGCCAGCAATAGAGCTGCAGACAGCGGCCCACCAAAGCCATTCAAAGAGGATCTGCACGGCAACGTATTTATAAACGCTGCAGTGATTGAAGTCGTTCATTAAGGGTGTGGTTTTAATTGATGCCTGTTTGTTGCTCGAGAACTTTCCTTGGGGCTCACTACTTGCTGCTATTTGCAGCAGTTTGGGTGTCCTTGAAGAGGCATTGTGGGCACAATGCGGCATGGCTGACCTGTAAAAAGAACCATGTCGGCAGCAGGGCTGCCACTTGAAAGACACCACAGCTGTCGTAGCAGGCAAAGTACAATGGAGGAAGTTTGTGGTGCATACTTTACTTACTTTGATCCCCACCCTGAGAGGCGATTTGGAAGAAGACAGAGCACATGCACTGACAGACTATCCTGACAAACGCTGCTTGCTACAACAGCAACAGAAGCAAAATCAACAAAGGGACAGGGACACAGCAACAATTGCAGCGCAAAAATTCACGGTGTTCAAAGTACATAGCGCGACTCAAATGTACGGAGAGCAGGAACAAGCAACAAGAGCAACAAAGAAACAAAAACAGAAAAGCAAAAGCAAGCACCAAAGCAAACCAGCAACAAAAAGCAACTGAAGCAAAAGGGAACACCAAAAGCTAAAAAGCAGCATTATATGCAAAAGCAACAACAAGCAATTCTGAAAAATAATTCATCTTAAAACATTAACAATCATGAACATGCTGTTTAAAACATGCCCCTCCACTAGTTCATCGAAGGTCACCACCACAAGCAGCTCCACAGCGGGGTGGTATGAAAATCTACAGCTCTACAGTGGCTCTACAGTAATCATCCAATATCATGACGACTGGCATGGCATTCAATGTGATTCATGACCTGCAATGGTTATTGACACATGTTGACACGTCACCTCATGGTCAGATTGTCGATATTGTGCGCACCTCAAGGCGGCAAGGATGGCGAAGGTCGTCCCATCAGCCGCTGCAGGAATCGGAAGATGCTTCCTTGGTCGACACCCTATGAACAGCATTGATTTATACTCTGAATGATTTATGGTGTCCTCCGTGATAATGCACTGGCCATGTTTCCAATTTTGTACCAGCAATTTGGCACAGCGTGTGCCTAACAGCCAAACGAAGAGAAGCTGCAGAAATCCCAAAGACCATGAGCCCTGCAGGGAGAGGCCAAATCGCTCTGGGACCCCTTGTCAATTGAAGGGGTAAAAGAATGGTTTAAAAGTGAGAAAAAAGGTCGTATGAGGCAGCGTAAAAAACCGTTCGATCTATCATGTTTTGACAATCATCAGTCATCATTTCTCGAGGAGATCCTACGAAAGGCAACGTCAATGAAACGTCCCGTCCCTGATAAAAGTAGCTCGTACATTATATATATAAGGAATGTGCTTGAGTTAAGACTGGCCAAGGTGCGACAGAAGCATGTATGTAAAATAGTTTTTTTGGGGGTTTGGCTATGGTTTTGATATGATTTGCTGTTATGGTTTTATTATGGCTTCTCAAGTTATATAGTGGTTTTCTGCTCATGATTTTGTTATGGTTTTGATATGATTTGTTGATATGGGTTTGATACTGGTTTGAATATGATGTTCTTATGGATTTCTTATGGTCCAGCCACTCGAGCCCTCCTCCCCCCACAAGGGAACCTTTCTTCCAAGCCCTGGCCCACTCAAAAGCCTTTTGATAGCCTTTCCAGGGCCTCTCACCACTTTGGAACCTGCCTCCAGCCCGCGGAAAAGGCAAGCCATACCAAAACCATATCAAAATCAAAACAAAACCATAAGCGTTACACTTTTCTTATGGATTTCTTATGGTCCAGCCACCCGAGCGCTCCTCCCCCCACAAGGGAACCTTTCTCAATCATAACAAAATCATAACCAAAACCACAACCACATTTTCACACCATATCAAAATCATAACCTCCAACCATATCAAAACCTGTAGAAAAACTCAACCCCAAAAACTGGTCTCAGGCTGGTTTAGCCAGTCTTAATGCTTGAGTAAGCAATGACAGTAGGACGTGGCTGGACAAAGGGTCGAAGGGTTATTGTAACCAAATCGATAGGGTCTTTGTTCTTACCAACCATCGTGTCCAAAGCCCCTGCTTTCACATGGGGCATGCAGTCGAGAAGACCAGATATTCATACATATTGCTATGCAGTTGGTTTGGGCACCTGGGTCACTGAATGCTACCAGTATCTACTGGTCAAACAAAATCCTGTGCTCACTACTCTTGATAAATAAAACCTGCCACCACGTCTAAGTAAAGCTGGTCCGCCAACCTTCAACCATGAACGTTGTCCGCCCACCAGGGAAGAAACTGCGGCCACCAGCACGGAAGCAAAGTAGAGGGCCTTGGGCAGAAACATACTTCAACTTCAACATGTGCATCTCAAAATGTTTGGTGAAACGCTTGGATTTATTTGGGAACGAACCGCAGTAGAAGCAAGTCCCTCAATCCTGTGTCTACAGGTGATTCGGTTGTCGCTCCCCGTGGATATTCTTTAAGCCTCTCGAATCAAAAATCATGTGAAACAACAGAACGACTTTGAGCATGTTTGAATTGAGTCGGATAATGTGATGGGAAGAAACTAAAGTGGGCACATGCCCAACATCAACTCCAAGCTGCAAGTTTATCTGTTTCAACTGATCCAAATCAAATGCAGTCGGTGCGCGGACGGCATAATTATGTTGCCTTTGCGGCTCAGCATCTAAACCATCACAAGACAAACAATTGATTGATCAAACTTGCATAGGCTTTTGCGCCTCTCAATATGAAAGCCAAGCAGCACTTGTTGAATCCCATGCGCCTGACACAGTCGTTGACCACAAATTTACACCAAGCAAAATTCAACTAGCTGGGCTTAATACCAAACATCGCCGTTTCTTGTATGTTGCGCCAAAATTGAGTGCCTTGTGTATCTTAACTTACAGTGACTTGCCGCATATTGACTCTCATTACATCTCTACCGCTGGGGAGAAGGAACTACTGTAAATCAGGAGTCAATTTTCTTTGCAATGGGGGTTAGTGATGCCAGGCTTTGCCTTGATAGGTCTCTTTCTGATGCCTTGCAGTCATTCAATGTTGATGTGCTGGGTGGCCCTATAGGGAGCCCCTGCAAGGGACTGCTCCTGGGGAGGAATGAAATCAACAGTTACGCCTTGGCAAAGGGGGGTTACTCTGTGGAGTAATAAAATCAAGAGTTAATAGTTCAATATGTGCAGAAGAGTTGAAAAGAATTAACACTATATAGAGTTATGTTTGAGAACGCTACGTGTGGAGACATTGGTTGTAAAAGACATAACTCTTGAGTTAATTATGTTGAACTCTTCTGTCACATCTTTTCGGTTTACGGCTTACGGTTTACAACATTTTACAACAAGTGTTTCTTGGACCATGGATGTGATATACAAGTCTGGGCTGTGACATTCCTGGATCTTGATCAAACAGTTATTGCAGGTTGCTCAAGACTCCCGTAAGATACAATCTATATACTGAGTCTGGCTGGCATCTCAAGTCCTTTCTACCTGCCTCGGCTCACAAGATCCTCGTGGCTCTCGGCAAGCTCAGCCAACAAGCGACTCAGGGGCAGGTTTGTCACAGCAAATCTGTTAGTCTCAACACTTTGACTGCGTTGGTGTCAACACATGGTCTTGTGAATAGAGGAGAACATGTTTGTCTTCACCTGTTGTCTAACCTTCAACACCATTCATTATCAGTTAGGTCAACAGCTAATATTGCCTCTTCCGGAGGGAGATGCCAATGTTTCATCTCGTCCGATTGTGCATGCGCATGTAGCAAAGAACCAGCAAGTATGGCAGGCCGATATATTGAGTCGGGGGAGCTGGTGTTGGAACTCTGTGAATGATTTGTCATGTAAACAGACCATCTCATCTCATGCCAAGTTTCAGGACGGGTCGGTTCTGGCTTTGGCTTTGACGCTTGTTGCCTCATTGTGAACAACAATCGAGACTGGCGAGGCATTGGAAAGCATTATATACAGTTCCCGCTTTTACGGTGGGATGATACATGTCATATGTACAGTGGAAGGACCAACCGTCCAGGGGCCCAAGATCTGCTTCGTGGCTCTACCTTGAAATCGTACTGAAAACATGTCAAAAGGCACCTGCAAGCAGCAAGGCCCCTAAAGCTAGAAGGTTAAAAGAATTAAGCAAATCAATGTGGGAGCACGTCAGCACCAACTCTCGCACCTGATGTCGGCACTCCCGCATCTGCCAAAGTCGGCACATCTCTTTTCAAGGAGATTGTCTGGCGAACTGTTTTCAACCTGCAGCGAGCGCTCCCCCCCTTCAAACAGCTACACGATGGGTGGGGTGGCCCGCAAAGTACTTGGCCACTTGGCACGAATTGTATTCATTGTATTCTAATCATTGTTCATGATGTTCATGTTGGCATAAAAGGAACCAGCTGCTCCCAAGGACCTTGATGTGTTGAAGAAAAGGAAGTAGAAACAGCGCATTCTCATGGAGGTCGCCAATCTTTACAGGCTTTGCTATACCCTCGGCACAACCGAAATGCCGCTACCTCATGTGGGCCACACTGGATCTTCGTTGTCGGAAGTCCCCGCCATCGCCCTCCATCTGGTTCGCTCAACCTCGCAAAGGGTGGGGGTGATGCTGCTCTTCTAGCTTCTTCTGTGTTCGACATTGCAGATTGACGGAGATCGACATCTTGAGGACGGTTTCCAGCAGGGCCGAGGCACAATTCCCACGTTGAGGTCAAAAGGAGTGGAGCGAAAGGAGTGAACGCTGCAGCTGCTTTCTTTCAGGTCCGTAGAAACATGCAGGTTCTAGAGAGCCCCTCATTTTTGTTTATATACCAGGACTGGGATCGCGAACACGTGTCAAGAGTTAAGACCTAGGGTTCAGTCAGATCCTGCGATTCAATTTGTAAGCCAAGCCTGCAGCACACGTGGACACATACTTGGATGCTCAACAAGCTTTACAAGCCAAGCATTGTGCCGAGAAGAAAGTCCCTTAGCGAACTGCCAAGAACAGCAATTTGTCCTCGGCTAATCTGTGCTGCACATCCCCTCAAAATGCAACAAGGTGGTCCTTGCATTGGACGCCATGAGCCCAAAGCTAAGGGCTATCAAAAGCATGACCCCAATTAATCAGTATTCAATATATATATATATATTATCCCTGTTGCCATTCCCTTCTGCTCCTGCAGTTCGCGACATATGCCGTCAGCTTCTGCCTGCCGCAAAGGAGAGCCTGGCACAAGTTGATTGAACTTCTGCTGTCCACCTTGCTCCTAGTAGTAAGGCCAGCAGCCCCTAGTAGGGTCCTGGCATTGAAACTCAAGCGACATTCAGAATCTGAACCTGAATCTGCAGTCTACAAAATCTCTAGGGTTCGTAGATATCGGGTCTAGGTCCAGGTAGAGTAACAGTGCGCTAATTGTACCTTCAGCAGCATCTTCTTTGCGGATAGCCTGGCAAAATAGTTGACACAACTTTTTTCACTGATTGATAACTGACACAGTGCACTGGAACACGGCAGAACATTGACCAGCAGTGCACAAACGACAAACGCTTTCCTTCCTGCAGAAGCACAGGATATGCTAGCTAACAACGAAAGTCAGCCTCCAAAATGAGAGCATTGCACAACTGCACCTAGGCTGAACAAAGTAACAGGACACGAAGATGAGCATCTACAAAATCGTGTCCGCAATCTAGTTGACATGAAAATTTTCCACCCTTGAGTGCAGGCACAATACCTACAGTACAACGGTTGACTGTTCCAGAGGCAAAGTGACAACATGGCATGAAATATTGCAAAGGCGACTACAATGAAACAAAAGAAAACGAAGGTTAAGTAAAAGTCTTGAGAAAGTGCTGTCCATACTTGAATGGACCTAGATCTTCAAGGCCCCAGCCACCGGCCACATATTCTGAGGACATAAAACCAAATTCTTCAATTTGGTGGAGAGAAGCATCGAAGATGCAGTCGGCGATGCCTGCAAGAAGCCCGCTAGAAAAGCATCCACTTTGCAAAGCCCTGACGTTTGAAGTGATCAACTTGACGTTTGATGTAAGTTGAAAAGAAGGTGATCATTGGTGATACTCTGCTTTTTGCAAAAGCGTGTGTTGTGGGGATAGATCACCTGGGGTCTTCTGGTGGTTCACGCGATGTCATTAGTAATTTTTGAATATGGTTTCCGATTGATTCATAACCAGCGCTTGCTCTGTGATGCCCCTTAGGCGACAGAAAAACGGTTAAAATGTCATGTGCGCATAGTTCCTCCCTCTCAGAGCTGACAGATAGAAACCTCGTTGGCGTCTCATCATGCGAATACGTGATCATGTGCATAAATCCGCCGACCCCACACCGTGACTGTCGATGTTAGCCTTAGCCTTAAGCCTTAGCCTTAGCCTTAATCCTTAGCCTTAGCCTTAGCCTTAGACTTAAAGCCTTAGCCTCAGCCTTAGCCTTAGGATTAGACGTAGCCTTAGCCTTAGACCTTATCTCCCCTACCCCTCCGGACCTTTGTTGCAGTGACGAAATCCCGACCTAAAAGCTACGAGATTTGACGGGATTGCGACCTGAAAGCGGCCTGATGGTGACCTGGATTGTCCAAGATTCTGCCATCCCAATTGATTTACATCTTGGGGCACCCTCTTGACCCGCGCGGGAAAATAAGCACGGTCCAAAATGGTCCTGGGCTCGAATCCTGGGCTGGTCGCGGCGTGGTCCCGGCCAATGCCCTTGCTTTTTCGTAGATTTTGTCATGTTTTCTGTTGGTTTATGAGATTTTCAAAGGCTTTTCTAGCATTTTCCTAGGAATGCTCTCGGCTTTGTCTAGATTTTGTTATGTATTCGGCTGGATGCTTTTCCAAGAATTTTCTAGCGCTTCCTCTTGTTTTTAGGTTCCCAGATTTCTCCCAAAAATTGGTAACCTTTCCAGATTTCTCCCAAAAATTGGTAACCTTTTGCTAACCTATGGAACTTTCAAAGGCTTTTCTAGCATTTTCCTAGGAATGCTCTAGGCTTCGCTACGGAAACAGACGACAACGCACAGACTGCGAAGCGGGTGCTACCATGACATGTGAGCAACCTATAGTGGCTTCAAAACAACTGTGGTGTCCAGAGGAACGGATGTGTCACAGAACGTGGCCGTGGTGATTGTGGGTACCTTCTCGGGTCTTATCAGTGCCCGCCTTTGTGGGACCCGCTTTGGAACCCTTGGCAAAGGGATGCCTTGGTGGTAATGGGTTGGGTCGCCGGGAGAAACCGATCGATTCAGCACAAGTCCGGGCGCCGATACGCGTGGCATTTGAATGTACCCTAGACCATGGGCAGCGCCAGGCCGCAGAACCCAACGCGTCACGGGGTTCATGCAAGAGCTGACGTCCGATGGTAAATCTGGGAGGTACCCAAAAAGTCGACTTTTTGGGTACCTGCTTTGGTAGTGCTGGGTTGGGTCTAGACTCTTGGGCAATGATATCCTTAATGGGGACGAGGGTTCAGCATTACGGGGTTCATGTGACGTCCGATGGTAAACCTGGGAGGTACCCAAGAAGTCGACTTTTGAAAAAACAGAGACAGTCCTCTATCGTGGAACCCACCTTTGCAGTTTGGCCTGCGAGGGGTCCTCGGCGATAGAGTGTGCCTGGACAGCAGGATATAGACGCGGACTCGTCGGTGAGGAACGCATCATCATCACCACGGGGTTCATGCAAGAGATCACGTATGGTAAATCTGGGAGGTACCCCAAAAGTCGACTTTTTGGGTACCTGCTGTGGTGGTGATGGGTCTGAACTCTTAGGCAATGATATCCTTTATGGGGAGAAGGGTTCAGCATCACGGGGTTCATGCAAGCGATGACGTCCGATGGTAAATCTGGGAGGTACCCAAAAAGTCGACTTTTTGGGTACCTGCTTTGGTGGTGATGGGTTGGGTCACCGGGAGAAACCGATCGATTCAGCACAAGTCCGGGCGCCGAGTCGACTTTTTGGGTACCTGCTTTGGTGGTAATGGGTTGGGTCGCCAGGAGAAACCGATCGATTCAGCACAAGTCCGGGCGCCGACACTTGTGGCGCTTGAATGTACCCTAGACCATGGGCAGCGCCCTGCGGCCCCACAGGCCGCAGAACCCAACGCGTCACGGGGTTCATGCAAGAGCTGACGTCCGATGGTAAATCGGGAGGTACCCAAAAAGTCGACTTTTTGGGTACCTGCTTTGGTGGTGCTGGGTTGGGTCTAATCGGGAGGTACAGCAAATCCCTCCATTCTCGGCCATGCAGCAGCATCAGTGCCCCACAACACACATAGAGCCACCCCAAACAGCTGCCGCCTGCCCTCCAAGACCAGATCCACGGAGTCCTCACTGGTCCTCCAAGGCTCGACCACTGGTCCAGTCCCTTCCTGCGAGCTGCCCCTGGACCATCAGCAACCATCACAACCACACTTCTCCAGCAAAAAGTGCTGCCGGCAACTCCCAACTCACGCTCCGCCCGCGCTAGACCCGGACCTCGCACCCCGGCGCTCGCATTCCCTAGCTCCACTCCACACTCCACTACACATCCCTTGCGCGCCTCGTCCAGCTCCAGCAGCCGTCGGCTTCCGCCAGCCTGCCAAAACACTGCGCGCCGGCGTTTTCCGCCCACGACAACTACACCGAGCAGTTTTCCGTGGCCTGCATAAGGGGACATACATGGGCAACGCCCCCGCTGGCTGACGCGACCTAGCAAACACCATGGGCAGCGCCCTTCTCCCGCAGGAAACGCACAACACAAACACCGGCTCACCCGACAACTTGGGTGACGGGGGCTCTTCTCGACTCCTGCATTTTGCTCAAGGGGTGCTCCAGGAAACCCTATCCTCCCCACATCCAGGGCAACGTCCTTCCTCCTACTGTGGAACCACCCGCTTCCACACCCTTCCGTCCCCCCCCCGAAATGTAGAGGCCTACTTCTACAGGTTCCACTCCAGTGGCCTATCTAGTGTGTCCATACTTGACTGCCATAAGGCTCAAGAGGATAAGACTCTGCGTATAAAAGACACTAGCGGTCTGCACCTCAACCGTGTACGCCCTAGTCACTCTTTCAGTGGTAGCGGAGCTGTGATCCTGGAAGACCCAGGTGAGCTCCTTTCCTAGGCATAGACTTGCTTGTAGGCAACCGGCCATGGATTGGATTGACGACTGGGAAGAGCCTGATGCGGATGTGGCTTATGAGCCAGCAGCCTATGTGAATAGGCATGTGAGAAGAGAACCAGCAGCTATAGCAATGACAACACAGGTCACTACAAAGGTGCCCCCATCTTATGATGGAAAGACTTCATGGTTTTCCTATGAGGATGCCATAGACGATTGGTGTGATATCACCGAGCTGGAAGATGAGAAGAGAGGACCAGCTTTGAGAAACAGATTAGAAGGAGAAGCAGCCGTATACAAACGTGTATTAGACAGAGATGCATTGAAGGCAAATGATCCACCAGGAGCTGGAGTAGAATACTTCAAACGAGTACTACGACCATATTTTGTGAAAGGATCCACCAATGTATTCCTGTATAGGTTTATGCAATTCGTGCGCTTCAATCGCGGATCAGCCGACATGATGAAGTGGATGACAAGATTTCAGATTTTACTGACTCCAAAGGCTTATGAGCAGTTGGACGGACATGTTGGATCCAGTAACACAAGTACATCCTCAGGTACAAGCACAGATGCAAGCTGATGCAGCGATGACTGGAGTAGCTCCAACAGCGGAAAGAATTCAGGAAATCATGCAGAATGTAAATGGCAATATGAGAATTCTTCATCAGAACGATTTTCCTTTAGGAGAAAATCTCATTGCCTTACTCATGCTGTCACTTGCGGATTTATCTCAGGACCAGAGGAACACTTTGACCTCTTTGATGACACATCGTGGTAGAGTCCTGCAGCAATACACCACAACAGAGTTGAGGACAGTCTTCATTGAGATGTTCTGCGCAACAAAGACTTCAGTAGACAATCCTCTAATGCAGCCAACAGGTGCTGGAGGTAGAAGATCATTTCTCGTACTAGACGAAGGAGAACTCGATGGTACATATGGCTATTGGGCCGAAGATGAAGAAGATGGAACAGAAGGATTCCTTGATGCCCTGGACGATGTCTTTTGGGTATATGATGAACAGAATTTCTCTTGGTTCCAGAGGAGATTCCAAGGAAGAAGAGCCAGAAAAGGCAAAGGAAAAGGTAGAAGAAAAGGAAAAGGCAAAGGAAGATCAGGCCGCAGATTTTTCAGACCTCGTGGAAAAGGAAAAGGAAAGAGACGAGGTAAAGGCCATTATGCTGCTGAGCAATCAACAAATTACCCAGATGAGTATTTCGAAGAGAATCCTTATGAGGACACTTGGGAGTCAAACCAAGTAGCATATGATGCTATTCTTGCCGAAGATATGAATGACTATCTTCAAGGAGAACATGAAGATGCCAATGACTTTTGGCAACAGCTTGAAGAAGCATGGTTTTCCCACAAAGGAAAAGGAAAAGGCAAGAGAAAAGGCAAGAAAGGAAAAGGAAAAGATAAAGGAGATGGCAAACAAGATGCAAACTATGCAAATCAACAACAGCCACGTTCTTTACCTGCACCTTCAAGATCTTCACAAGCATCAGGAAGCCACCAAGGTTTCTTTGCTCATTGTGTGACAACAGCAGCTGAAGTCCATGACAGTGAGGTGGACTTGCTGTCAGGCATGATGACCTCATGTCAAGATGAAGCTGACTGTAATGTCAACAATGGTGAGATGATCTTCGATGACATGAGTGCCCCTGTGAGGTACTCTTTGTCAAAGGAGATGCTCACAGATGCTCCTGATGGCTTTGCGCTTATGAGAGCTGAGGAAGAAGCGAAAGAGATGCAGGCTATTTCATTTTTGACTGAGAATCGCTTCCCGCCAACTATTGCAATCCTGGACATCGGATGCACTAGAGCTATGGGATCAAGGCGTGCAGTCGATTATTTTTGTAACTATGTCGACAATCACCCAAACTGTGGACTATGGTACTCTTTTGAGTCTACCAAGAGCAAGTTTTACTTTGCCAATTCTCAGAAGGCTTCTTGCTCTCAGAAACTGGTGATTCACATGTATGATCGTGCATGGACGATCCACAATACAGAGTTCGACATAGTGGAAGAAGGAGAGGTCCCTTTGCTTATGAGCTTGCCACAGATGAGAAACTTAGGCTTTGAACTCAGGCTGACACCTCAACATGCTTACCTGACATCGGTGCCTCTTGGTATCAAATTTTTGGAGTTGAAGGTTGCAGCCAATACTCATCTTGTTTTGGACTTCCAAGATATTTCATGGTATCTGTCTGACGTGCGTTTGCAGGCTCGGCGCGAGAAGAGCTTTTACTCTCACTTCACTCACTATGAATATGGCCATATTTCGGTTGATCACAATAGTGATGAAGATGAAGCTGAGCATGCATATCCTGTGGTTGACTACTGGGAAGTAGATCTTCACAAAAGAGAATTGACACGTCACCACAAGGATTACAGGAAGATTCTTTTCCCAGCAACTAAGTCCTGTCCTGTAGACACTGACTTGCTGGAAGACTTGCGACTGACAATCATCAAGAAGAAAGAAGGAGGAGAAGAGATCAAGAAGATAGATGATTGGCGCAAGGCAAAATGGAAGGACCTACAAATTGGCTATGAATGGCGTGGTAGAACAATTTTTAAGTTCAAGCCAGATGCCAAAATTCCAGATCTAAAGATCAGGAAGGCTGGCATTGAGCACCGTGGCATTGGTGATCCCGATGCAGTGGTGCGCTCCTCCTCAGAGAAGGTTCCCATTGCAAAGGACAGGGAACCAGGCTTCTCTTCAGAGAAGGAAGGTGCACCTTCCAGTGCTGCGGAAAAGCCTGCGCCGCCGAAGTTTCGGTATACTTCCAAGGGTTTTGATCCATTTTGGAAAGGACACAAGTCGAAACCATCTGAGCCTCCACAGGATTTAAAGGGTGATGATCCTGAGGGTTATACTCCTTCAGAACCACCTGAGAGGCCAGAAGGTGAACTTGTAGAAATCCCTAAAGCATCAAAAGGACCATCAAGTGATAAATATGAACTTGAACCAGGTGATGGCGCTCTTGAGCCTAGGCGGATTTCAATCCCATTACCTGGTAGTGAAGTTGTTGCAATGACACCGGCATATAGGAAGATGTTACAGAGACTGGAGGACAAGGTAGAGCTTTATAAGCTTCATGTGAAGCACTACCATATGAGTCCTACTCAGTTTCGTAGACGTGTTTCTATGTTGAAGCTTCCTGACTCTGTTTTAGAGAAGTATGAATCAGTTGTCAGGAACTGCCGTGTTTGTAACACTTCAGTGGCACCTCCGCCACGAGCCAGAGTCTCCGGTATTAGAGCTTCATGTTTCGGTGATGTTGTTTTTACTGATCATTGTGAGGTTGAACTTCACAAGAACCAGTATATCATTTTTCTTGTTCTTGATGGTGCCACAAATCTTCTCTGGGCTACGGCACAGAAAGACCTCATAGATCAAACCACCATCCAAGCATTGAGGCAATGGTCTGATGAGAACAACTGTGTTCCAAAGGCCATCGTAGGAGACGAAGCCTTTTTCACCGATGCTTTTGTTGAATACTACAGGTTCCATGGTATACAACAATGTCCTTGTGGGCCAAGAACTCCTTGGCCGAACCGAGCAGAGACAGCTGTACGTTTGTTCAAACGTATGTGGCATGTTATGAAAGTAGATCTGGATGACCCACGTTTTCGTGGTGTTACGGTCAGAGAAGTGGTCAAGAAAGTAGTGTGGGCAAGAAAATGTCAGTTGACTATCAGTGGATATTCACCAATAGAGATAGCAACTGGAAGACGTCCACCAGATCTTTTTGACCTTGAGACCGCAAGCCCTGAGCAATTGTCAGCTAGTGCAGCCGCACAAGATCGTACAAATCTGGAACTACAACGTGTAGCTTTAAGAGCTCATCAAGAAGCACGACAAGCTCAGGACCTTCGAGCAGATCTTGCAAGAAGGACTATGCCAGGTGACGGTCCCTATTTCCAAGGAGAGAAGGTTTTTATTTGGACTCAGGATTCATCAAAGTTCAAGGATAAAGGACGTTGGGTTCGTGCCACAGTACTTGGACAAGAAGGAGCTATGGTCCAAGCCAACACTGGTAAGGCAGTGGTACGTGTGAATCAGTCGAAGGTTAGACGTGATCACGATGAGTGGCATGATGTTTCCATACCGGCATTAGACGATGAGAATCCGGAGAATTTACGTGAAGATCACGAACTGTATGTTGATGCCGAATTTGGAGAACAGTCCTTTTTCTTGTGTAATGATGATCATCCTGATGTTGTTGAGTTACTTCATGGAAACAGTGGATTATCTTGGTTCCTTTCAAAGAATGGTGTTAGAGTTGCATCTCCTATGGATTTCAAGGCAGGATACAACTTTTCCACGTTGAAGGGTCAAGATGCTATTTGGCAGCAACTAGAGAGATTGCAGCCCCACTGTGTAGTGATCAACAACCCTTCTCCCAAACAAAACAGAGCTTCGATTTGGTTGCTATGTTGCAATGTGATTGAGTGGCAGTTGAGAAGGAAGAAACATGTGTTTGTGACTGTTCCCAAGGGAAACAAGTTTTGTCTGTTTTTGCAGAAGTTCATTTCTTCTTTGAAGAATCCGGTTTTTAACTTTGATGTGGATATGAATTGTTTTTGCTATTGTCCGAAGCGAATGAGTTACGTGACAGTCTTCCACTCCTATGCATCCTGCCAAGGATGGAAAGGTATTGGTGACTGTTCCTTCCAAGCTAAAACAGTGCAAGCCACCAGAAGCAACCAGTACTTTAAGGATGCTGACTGGAAGAAGTTTCCATTTTCATTTTTGGTTGAGATGAATCGTTTCCTTCCTTATGGTGAGACTTCTGATACACGTCAGAGTTTCCTTATTGAAGATCTTCTGGAGAATTTTGATTCTGGAAGTTTGTGTGGAACAGCTCTTTTGTTAGAAAGAGAAGCTCATCAGTCAATTTTGTTGAATTCCGTAAGAACGGAAGAGACGACGGAGATTCCGGTTCCACTTCGACATATACTACCACAAAGGTTCGCTACTACTGAACTGATCAGAACCTTGAGGCAGGTCGATGCACTACCTCAGAGATCAGAGTTTGATGTGACAACATCCTCTGATTCTCGAATTGTGTCATTGATTCCAGGCCTGAAGGAGATTAGACGAAGAACCTTGCCACAGATGTATTTTGAGAGATGTAAGGTTTATCGTGGTACTTTTGGTAGAGTGCATCCTATCTTCAATTCTGAAGATGATGCAGTGTTGATTATGTGGAAGCCAGGAAAATACCATCAGGTGTTCTTTATGTTTGTGTCACAACTGTCTCCTCATCATGAACAGTTTTTGATAGATCATTGGAGTATGATAGTTTTTGAGGCAGAGACGACAGGCGCTGTGAAGCGAGTTGTGACTCCTGATGAAGTAGCTCTAGAGGATCCAAGGGATCAACCTCCAGACTACGGACCACCGATGGATGATGATATGGCTTATGAGCCAAATCCAGTCTCGGGGGAACAGCAGTATTTTGATCCAGATGATGAAGATATGAATCCGCCTGGTGATGGACCGGGTGGCAACCCTGATGATCATCAGGGTGGACAACCTCCGGGACCACCTCCGACAGGTCCCGCAGCTGTTCCGAATCAGTTCGGAAATCCCGATGTTCCTTTGGAGCAACTCGGATATCCATCGAGTGACCCGGAAGAGGCAATGCCGGAGATTTCGAGCGAATCCCGTCCGCCAGATGATCCGGGTCAACCACCGATAGGTTTTCCGATTGATACGGATCCTATTCATCCGTTCGTTCCGTCGCCTGATTCGAATCCTCCGGAGCCAGAACCATATGTTCCGGAGAATCGTGAACGTCACAGTAAGCACATGAGGAAGCTTTCTGTGGACTCAACTGATGCTTTGCCAAAGGCCAAGGTGAAGTTTCAGGTTAAACGTTCTAAGGTTCAGTTGCCGGGACACGATGAACCTATTCCGGCACCTCCGAAGTCTGTTCCAAAAAGTTTCTTTCCTGGACATTCGGAGAACCCGACAGCATCAAGTTCGAATCAGCCACAAGCGGCCGACATTCCCGTGCCTCCGAGCACAGTCGAAGATGATGATAATCAGACGACTGATTCAAATGAGACAGATTCAGAACCCATTTTTGATGAAGAAGATGTGAAAGGTTTTGAGAAGGATCCAGACAAGGATCTGGACGATGAGAAAAATCTTTTTGTTAGTTTGGATGATATGGATTTTTGTGTTATAGGTCCGAATCAAGCTCCTCCGAGTTTTAACTCATATGATCCGAAAGGCTTTTCGCAATTCTGCCAGTACCTTGCGAAGACCACGGCCAAGAAGACGCCGAAGGCAGAGAGTGTGATTACTCCGGAAGTGCTCCGGAAGTATGCGAAAGAGATCAAGCAAGCTAAACTAGAGGAGTTTCGCAGCTTCTTAGACTTTACTGCGATGAAGTATCGTGACCGAAGAAAGCACAAGATCGATAACTATGTTACCGGTCGATGGGTCCTGACCATCAAAATTGACAAAGATGGTAATTTTAAGAAGTTTAAGGCCAGATGGGTCTGTCGAGGCTTCCAAGATGCCCAGAAATGGGACCTCCAGACGGACTCGCCAACCGCGACCAGGTATGGTTTTCGCGTAGCATGTCAGCATGCAGCCTCTTCTTTTTGGGACCTGTTACACATCGACTTGAAAACTGCCTTTCTTCAGGGGGAGCTTTATGACCTCGAGCGACGCGTTATTCACGTTCAACTTCCGACCGACATCGGATTGCCACCGTATCTTGTCGGATTGTGCACCCGTTCGGTGTACGGTTTGAGCGACGCGCCTCGTCGATGGTGGAATCGACTCGACAAGTTTTTGCACTCACTCGGATTAGTTCCGACTCGAGCCGATCGGTGTACGTACGTCTGCTACTCCGGATGTTTGAAGGTTCCTAAGGCTGTGAACTACTCGTCAGAGGAGATGCCAGCTGAACCGGAACCGGTCTCATTCTACGTAGCAGGTGCGCCGCCGAACGAATTCCACGACACAGCGGAGGAAGTTCGTAGGTCCTTTCTCTGTGAAGAACGTCTGTTTTCGGTGTGTTACGGAAATAGGTCGGAGAAGACGGAGATGCGTAAACAGCTTAAGGCAGAGGATGGAAAATGGACTCCTGTGATAGATCAGGAACTCCAGAATTTCCTTGACTCGGTAGAGCACAAGCCAGGTTGGCACAAATATGCAAATGGCCATGCTCAAGTCGCGTATCGCGCTAAAGCTCTTCGCACTCCCGAACCTACGTATTCGCGTTCACGTTTTTGTTTTCGGACTTCAATAGTTAAGCGTAAGGGTGTTTGGTGGCTTCTCGAGACAAACAAGGATATCAGAAACGAGAAGAATACAGTGACGTTAGAGGAAGAAGCTGAAACGCTTGTCAGTCTTTTTCTTCCTGCTGAACATACGTATACTGTGACACAAACGCCTCAGCTTACACCTGAAGTTGTGGAAGAGTTGCTTGAGCATTTTATGGACCCTGTGCATGGAAGTAATTCTAAGAATAGGTCACCAATTGGTATGTGTTGTTTACATGTTGATGATCTTTTTGTGACAGGTAATGATATCTTTTTGAAACAGTTCAAAGAGATTGTGAAATCACAGTTTAAGATTGGACATGAAGACACTAATGACCTGATGTTTACTGGACAACGTGTTGCTTGGAAGATGCAAGAGAAGACCAAGAAGAAGGAGTATATCTCAGTAGAGCAATCCCTTTGTGTTCAAGAATTGACTGAGATTATCATTCCAAAAGGTTTGAAGGATGAGGACAAGTGTGACAAAGACATGCGCACAGCCTTCAGATCCCTTCTTGGCAGTATAAACTGGTTACAATCCAGAACACAATTCCGAGCATACTACCAATTCTCAAGGTCAGCATCAGCATCAGCAGGACCTACAATAGGTGATTGCAAGGCCCTGAACAAGCTGTGCAAACAAATCGTGACTGACCCTGTGGAGTTACGGTTTTGGCCACTTGAAGGTAGTCCCCGTTTAATTGCTATGCCAGACGCCGCATTCAGGAACAACAGTGACAAATCCTCTCAACGTGCTATGGTTATTTTTATGGGTGAGCAAAGGAAGGCAAAACAGAAGAACACTAAAGGCTCACTTATCTTCTTTGATCAAGAGAACAACCCTGTCAACAACTGTTGCAGAGTTGTATGCATTCATGAAGTGTTATGGCACTTGCCAAATGCTTAGAGGCTTGATCAAGGACATTACAGGTGACTCTACTGACATTCACATGCGCACTGATGCCAACAATCTTGTGACTACAGCTAGTACTACTCATGTTCCTGAGCAACAGGAGACTATTCATATGATCCAAATGCTTAGGAAGGAAGCATGCTCTGGTGCAATTGCTGACTTGTCACATATACGCACTCAGTGGTGTCTTGCTGACTGTCTTACTAAGAAGTCTGCTAGTCCTCAAGCTTTGATAGATGCAGTACGCAGTGGTTGCTTAAAGGAAGTTGATGCGCATCCACCTTTTAGATCTCTTATTGAACACAAGGCATATTTGCGTGGATGGATTCCTACAGTATGCACACATGTTGACTTTTCACATGATGTGTTTTATTTTGGAGATTCTTTGCACTGAGAGTGAGAGGAGAGAATTCAATGCATGCAGTTTTGTTTTGGAGACATTTGAATCTCTTTCATGAATTTGTGCCTGCGGCTCAAATTAGCTTGGCAAGATCAGCACTTTTCTTTCGAAGACTATTGCCTTGCATCATCAACTGCTTGTCATTTCTTAGACTCAGGACGCCGGCCTCTGACCGGTGTACTTTGTGTCAACAGAGATGGCCAGTCAGGGAGCGTCCAGCAGAGGTCCGCTCAATCTCCTTGAGTATGCTCAAAACTGGTCGCGCAAGGTTCCCTGGGGAAAATCTGAGAACTGGGCAAATCGTTTGAGGCGCCCACGCACGCTGGTTGAGTTCCAAAAGAACTCAGAGCAGGATGAGCTGATCATAGCTGACATTCTAGCAATGTGTTTGACACCTGGGAACCGTGATAGTTTCGATTTTCGAGTACGATGGTTCTCAGAGATTGCCAGATACGCTCTTGGCTATGTCACCCAAGATGAAGAGGATGAATATGAGAGAAGAAGACAGTTCGTGGCAACAAGAGTCTCGTGGAGGCACAACGAATATGGAAGGATCAGCACGGGGCTCAACTATATGCTACGACATGATCGTTCTCTCGACAGATTGATGGACAATAGGGCGATGATCGAGCTTATGCCTCTGATTACAGAGGGAACTGCTCGTATGCCAGAACCCTTCACGATTCATCCTTCTGCATTCTTTGCTATATTGCATAGCGATGAGAAGCAAGGATTTCATTTGGCGATTCGCTTGGACAAGAATGTTTGGCGCAACACAGGCAATCAATACGATATGCCCTTCTCCATGCGTTTGGGAGTGAACCAAGGGCATACAGGACTCTCATATAACATCAGTCCAGAGAAGTTGAATCATAGATTGACTTCTATTGAGGCTAGATGTTTGGGACATGTTTTTCATGTTACCAAGAAGGAGAACTGGGCCAGCATTGAAAGGTATGGTTTGATGAGAGATCCACAAAGTGGGAATAGAAGGAATAGAGGTGAAGGAAGAGATTATGTTCATTTTATGTACAGCAATCCACAAACTTTGCCTTACATTCCTTTAGGTCCAGGTACAGTGGTTCCAAGGAACTATGGCCAGCCTTTGTATGTGAAGCTTAATGTGATTAGTTGGCTTCAAGCTGGACGTCCTCTGTATTTCAGCAACAATGGAGTGGTGCTTGCACATTTTGATGTAGAGCCCACATATTTGGACATTAGTGGAGATGAACCACGACCACAAGATGCTCCAGAGCCAGCTAAGGAGCTGACTATCACTTTGTCCACAGAGGAGATGGTAGAGAAGGTCAACAGGGAGAAGAAGCAACAAGAAACTTTGCGATCCTTGTTCAAAAGACTCTCACAGGACACGGCATTTGCATTGGAAACTATCAGAAGGATTGATGCAAATGAGTCTGGGGTGGAACAAATCAGAAGGCATATGTCTCTTTGGTTAGATGAGCTGACCTACAATGGCATTGCGAGATTTGTCAGCTCTGACAATGATCCTACACGTGAGTACAATCGTTCACGATTGAGGTCACGTCAGGTGATGCCTGAAGGCCACTATCAACCTGGATGGTCTTTAATTCCACCTAAAGAGATTGATGATCGTGATCCTTGGAGTATCTTAGGCTATAGTGCTCCAACGTTGATTGTCAATGGAGATGGTGCTACCTCGAGATCTTTGTTTATGGTACACCCATTAGTTCTGAGCAAGGATCAGCAGAATCTGGTGAAGGCTGATGAGGAAGTGATTCGTTTTGACCACCTATGGAGAGACATCACTTCAAGGAGATCAACAGCAAGGACTTCTGGAGAACCTCAACAGGATGAAGAAGATGACTCTGCTCATGTTGCTGAGCGTGAGATGACATGGTTCATTCAGAATGTCAACAACCTGATTCTCAACCCATGGATGGTATATGACATTGGCATGGTATCACTCCATGATCGCCGAGGAACACGTGTACTCCAGAGCACTGGAGAAGACGTGATTCTGGTACGAGATTGGGACAGGTTGACAAGACACCAGAGAGAATATTTTTGTAGAAGGTACAAGTTGCTACGTCCAAATATTTATGGAACAGAGGATGACCCCAAGACGTACGCACCGAGTTTTGAACCTGGAATTTGTCAGTGGATGGAGTTGGCACAAACTGGATATCAACAGTTTTTCTTCATCCGTGCTTGGGAGAATGGACGCCGCTGGGCTGAAATTCTGACAGACCATGGTATTCAATCTGTAGAACTTTCAAGTTTCTTGGATATGTGCAGAGATCCCAAATTGCTGGGTTGGAACTTTGGTATTCCAGAACCTCAGTGGGATAGTTTTGGCAACACAGTGGAGGAAGCATTTAACACTCCTTTATTTGCCAAATTGCACTATCGCTTCAAGCAGGAGGAAGAGATTGGTCGTGTCATGCACCTTTTGTCTGAACTTGTTTGTGACTTTTTCATCAAGGTGCTTCCCAAGTGGGTTCTTGACCATTCGATCTTGTGGGAAGAGTTTATGATTTTGGATCCAATCACAAATCTCCCTGTTTACAAGGCTTCAGAGGATGCCTTATATGCAGAACAGGATCCAGAGAAGTATCATAAGCATTTGCTATGAACTTCAAGAAATTCCGTTTTTCTGCAAGAGTTGTGTGGTATTTGATTGACCGTGACAGGAATCGTTTAGAGTTTTCTTCACAACTCCAACAGCAGATTTGTGCAACATGCATGCTATCAACTTCGTGAATATGTTCAGGCGCGTGTTGCAGTTTCTGATCCCTTGTATGAGATGATCAAGAAGGAAGAGTTTGAACGCCAATACAATTCCAAGTTTTTGGAGGCGATTTCTTGCTCTCGTGTTGTAGTTGAGCCTGTAAGTTCAGGGACGTATGAGTCATCATCGAAGCTGAACTTAAAGGTACTACAAAACATTCTGAAGGGTGTCTACAAGATCCAGAAGAATGAGGAGCGTGCCAGAAAACGTGATGAAGAAGAAGAACAGGCAGCTCAAAACATCTCAAACTTGCTGGCAGATGATATGGAGCTTGATTTTGATGATGACAACGTGCCAGTATGGAGCTCCATTGTCAACAAGTATAGAGAAGGTGATCAGGCATTGCGGGGAGAAGCAGTGAAGATTACTCATCTTTACAAAGATAAAAAGGACAATGAGAAGGCAACTGAGTTTTTCAGTTCAGATAGGACAGATTTTTATGAGACCTCAGATTCTCTTCCAAGAGCCAAGGAGGAAGATTTTATAGAAGACTTGCTCACCAAGGATGTTGCAAAACAAGCTTTTGAGGCAGGTGAAGAAGTTCCTCCGTACACAAGAGTCTCCACTATTGCTGGTGGAGTCTATACTGGTAGTACGGTACTTGTGGAAGATGAAGATATGGAAGAGGAAGTCCCTGAAGAAGATCCTGCAGTTGAACTCGAGAAAGATGAAGAAATGTTTGATGAGAATGCAGGTGCTTTTCCTTCAGAGGGACTAAAGATGGAAGTGGAGCAGGAGGAAGGCAAGGATGAGTCAGCACCACACTTTCTGTCAAGAGAGATAGGTGAGGACTCAGCTGCATCGCACTTACCATCAGGTGAGATGGATGCTAACCTTGATGATACTCCATGTCTGCCGAAATCTAAGAGAAGCCG
>CAXAMN010017435.1:0-15237 GCA_963970005.1 Durusdinium trenchii
CGCTATCCCAATTGTTAGCTTTTGCATTTAGAAAGGACGTCCTTTTTTCCACGTGTCCATTCAAGAATTTTGCGCCTGCCAAAGCAGCACAGCAGCGAGTAGGACCAAGTATATCATTTGGATTTACTCTAATGAGCAGGGTTATAGAAAAGTCCAACAACACCCTTCAAGAGTGTGGAGGGAGGTTTGACTTTCACAGGCCGGTTTCTCTTCAAACACAAGTCAGTGGGCCACATGATTTGCTCAGCAATTCCTCCTTAGCTTCTTGTTGCTAGTAGCGATGCCAGGAGCCCCTAGTAGCGTCCTTGCTCCTAGTAGCAATTCCTCCTTGCAGAGCCATTCGCTGAGGCACACCAGCAGGGGTAGACTAAATGAGATGGCCTCGCATTTGCCCTGGTGCTAATGCTCGCCAAGCTCCGCCACGGCCACGGGTCTGCTAATTAAAACGAAAAGGATAGACAGGCGCTCTTGTAGCAAGGGGCATTGAAGCTAGCAAAGCAGGCATGTCTCAAAGCGTTAAAGCCACCAGGCATCTGGGACTCCACAAGGACTCAGGTACACAGTCAACACTGCTGCACGAGATCGGTGTACAGCACTCCTGCCAAACAGGCAGCTCTTAGCCAGTGACCAGCCATCTACTAGCTTCTTTGTTTAATAATTGTTTAATTGTTTCTACTAGCTTCTTGTTACTAGTAGTAAGGCACTTGTTACTACTAGTAAGGCACTTGTTACTAGTAGTAACAAAGAAAGCCCGCTCCTACTTAATTAAGGGCTACTAGTTACTAGCTTCTAGATAGGACGCAGGATAGCTCACGCTTCAATGGAGAAACCCTGGCACTAATGATTTGGCTCCTATATGTTTAGGGAAACTTAACTTAGTGTACACTTAGGAAGGGTAAGAGAACATCAAAGAACAATGAACAAACAGTCAAAGGTAAGTCTCAAGGCTAGAAATCAAGGAACCACATAAAACCATGGGAGCGATTTTTTGACACAAAGTCTTTCAGAAACGCTTTGAGAAACCCTAACTGCGGGCGCTGCTGTGGGCATGTTCTGTGTGAGATTCAGCTTCATCTCAAGCACTGCCATGCAGTGCGCGAGTGAGTGCGTGCGAGTGTGTGGCTACATAATTACTCCCCCAAAAAAAGATGTGCTAAAAAGTTGGAAGAAAAGGGACACTTGCAAGACACTTTGCAGGACATACAGTATCTCAGAAAGGCAAAATGCATAAACCAAGTGTTGGAAAGTTGCTAAAACTTTGGCCTTGAACGTCACCTCTTATGCCCTTGCGACTCAGGGGGGGCTTTGCGTCTTGGAAGTCGCAAACTGCTATAGCTGGAACAAAAAGGATGCTACTAGTAACAAGGGCATCGCTACTAGTAACAAGGAAGCTTTTGTTGGCTTTAGTCCTTTAGACTTGCGTTTCTGCCACTCACTTTTCCTAGTAAAGTTCCTGCTGCTGTTGCCGCCCAACAGCGTTCCAACCAACAAGTGCAAGGCTGGTTTGTGGATGCGCCCACCTCGTCGCTCCACCCATGCCTTGCGATATCCTGACTCGTCTCATCCGCCTTTTGAATCCACTTGCTGGGATCACTGCCTTCGAACGAAGACACGATGTGCCCAACACAGTCTATCAGGAGCCCCTAGTAGCGTCCTTGCTCCTAGTAGTAAGGCCAGGAGCCCCTAGTAGCTTCTTGTTACTGATTCATTTTGGCCAAGTGGCATTTCCAGTTCTTGCAGAGTTTCTTCTCGCAACACTCTTCTGAAGAGCTGCCTCTGAGCTGCTTTTGGCCAAAGACCGCGCCAGCCCTCACAGAAGGGAGAGCTAACATGAAAATGGGAACGACGGACAGCAAAAGCAGCTTTCAATGAATAGAATGCACTACAAACTCCACCTAACCCCACCTCAAGGCAAAACCTTCCTCACACTTAAAATCCTTGCAAAGCTTGGGTTTGCAACAGCTTGGATTGCCTCAGCTAAACCACCAACTGAACTGCTAAGCTGCTATGGCAGTAGCACATGCATTCCAACAACTGGCCAGTGTCCACCGAGTTGCTGCTACCCAAAATTGCATGTGGATTTTTTTTCCCATTGCGAGGCCGGCTCGCAGGTGTGCTTCGCACAATACAAGGGAATACAGCAATCCTGGCGAGCGAGCTCAGCTCCAAATCTTGGGTCTCCAAGTGCGGCGTGAGAGAAAGTGTGCAGAGCGAACGTCAACCGTCCTGAACTGGTTGTTTTTTAGTTGTTTGGAGGCCATCGTTGGAGGCCAAATAGGTTGGAGGCCATTGCTGTTAGGGGGGAAGTAGGCCGCTAGAGAAGGTGCTACAGTAAATAAGCTATTAAGTAGGACGCTACTACCTAGGACGCAACATAGCTCACGCTCACACTATTCATTTGGTTCCTAGCTGTTTTTTGGAAAATTAGACTGTAAAGCCCATTTCGTTTCGCACAAACCTGGAGCCATCTGTGGGTAGCAGCATGTCTCCTCCAAACTGCTGCCAACAGTGGCACTTCTATTCCTTGCCCACTCATCGGTCGCATCGCACTTCACATGCGAACCTCCACATGCTCAGTCTGGCCAAAAGAGAATCGGAAACTGGCCAAACAAACCGGAGAAAAAAGGACTAAAAAGAAGCTACTAGGAACAAGTGCCTTACTAGTAGTAACTGTTGATCCCATGAGTGTGTGCTTGCCCTACGGCCCTGCGGCCCTGCATGGCCCTGCATGGCCCTGCAGCTGAGCCACATGAGATGGGATCACAGCATTCCTCGTCCGTACTGCCTTGTTGTAGAATTGCTTGTCCCTGCACATCATACCTCATGGAGTCATAGAGCAGGGACGTGGCACGCCAGCCTATGCTGCCCTCCAGCTCGTCGACTCATCTACCTCATAGCCTAATTGCAACATGCCAACCTACAAGTACAACAGATCCGGCATTTTTTTGCACCAGCTGTTTCAGCACTCGCACTCGCATCGTCAATATCCAAGGCACCTTTTCGGCTTTTTTGACGCTTCTCGCACTGCAAGTGTAATCATCACAGTCACGTGGTGTGCAGCACTCGCTCAACGTGCTGCCCAAAATGTGAAAAGCGGGTTTTGGTTCCCATCCGCTGGAGTTGCAAACGCTACCCGTGCACAGCTTGGGAAGGCAGCATTGGTCTGGCCTCAGGGTGCTGAGTCAAATGGTTCTTAGTGGAAAGCCACGTGCATAATAAGTACCGGTTGGGGGCAGGAAAAAAGCACAAACACTGCCTCAAAGGTGTTTTTGCAGCAGGGGTGATTTCAGATTTAAGACGTCTTAAGACCTTGAAGAATCGTCAGCGGTGGCAAGATCAAAGGCCGAGATGTGGATAGTAAAGGCCAAAACCTCTGCCTTTGCGTCTTTGGGGTCGACAAGCATTCAAGATTCCAAGGCAGGCATGTGGAGTGCCAAAGGAGAAGGCTAGCAGCGGCCGGCATCTACATGCCTGCTTCTTGCACCAGTCAATTCTACATGACACATCGGGCCACTATGCAAATGGCAACAATTCAAGTGACTTGCTGCCGAAGGTTTTGCTGTAGTCCGGCCTGCGCAAACGTCCCACAAGCCACCTCGCTGACCCGGAAAAGGAAGCTAATTGAAACACAGTAATGACACAGTAATGGTCATATTGTGCTCAGATCCAAGTGATCCAAGCAACACTTATTGGACCTACAGTAGTCCACTAGGAAAGAATGTGTGCTTGTGGCACTTTGCATATGTCACTCTTGCTGCATCGTCTCAGCTGGCCAGCACGTCATTAAACTCATAACTTCCGCAATGGCCTCTTGTCGTACTTGGTCTGAGGAACGCAGGGCGCAGCATCCTCACAACGGATCTTTTGGCAGCAGGTGTTCCTGGCGCTGGCATTACTAGTAGTAACAAGTGCCTTACTAGTAGTAACAAGTGCCTTACTAGTAGTAACAAGAAGCTACTAGGAACAAGTGCATCGCTTCTAGTAACAAGTGCATCGCTTCTAGTAACAAGTGCCTAAATTGCCAGACTCTGTCGGGCCAGAAGCCCTGGCCTGGTGTGGCCTGTGACCTTCTCGGGATGAGGCTTAGGACTCCAAAGGCCATCCTTGCACATGCTTGGATTCTGGGTGAGGAAGTGCTCACAAGTCATCGGTCCTTGGAGAGTAAATCCTGAAGCAACTGGGATACCGAACCCTATAAGAATGGAGGCCATCGCCATTAGGAACAAGAAGCTACTAGCAACGAGGGCATTACTACTATGTAGCAAGAAGCTGCTATAAGTTGGAGGCCATCGCTATTGGAACCGCATTTGGCAAAAGCTTTCTAAAAGAACCATGTCACGGAGGCAAACGTTGGTGAAGATGATGGCGCCTGGTGCGGTGATCACTTCGTTGCCTCGATATTCCAACCGCGTATGTTCCGCCAGGCTCTCCACGCTGCCGGTGACCACAATGTTCTTCCGGCCAGCCCTTGGGACCTTAAAGACCTCAGGCTGTTGGGCGTCGCTATGCTAGGCACATCGAGGCCAGGAGCCCCGTTCGTAGCGTCCGATCGCTCCTAGTAGCGATGCACTTTGTTCCTAGTAGCTTCTTGTTACTACTAGTAGGTCACTTGTTACTAGAAGCGATGCACTTGTTCCTAGTAGCGTCCGATCGCTCCTAGTAGCGGTGCCAGGAGCCCCTAGTAGCGCTCTTGCCTAGGCACATTTTGGAGGTTGACACGCATTGGCAACCGGTGTGTTTCCCCTCCAAGTGTTGTGCGAGAGCCATTCGATGGATTTTCTGGTTTTGTCCTTCTGTGTTTTCACATTCTGCCTTTTCATCCGACTCTCCCTTTTCCAATTGGATAACTGTTAGCTGAATCAGGTGAATAAGTAAAACTTGTCTCAAGGGGTCACTGTTGTCAGTTCGCAGGATGTGTCCGGCAAGAGCGGTTCTTTTTTTCTGAGAAGTGGGTCCGAAGACAGTACTTCGCGTCCTGCCATCTGGGACACCGTCCGAAAAAACATCCTACGTCCTCGAAGTTTGTATTGAACTGCTAAGACCCATGAGTTTGTTTTGAACGGCTTGGTAAACACGGAGTTTCCATCCAGTTGTGCAGTTTGCTGCTTTCCAAAAAGGTTCGAGCCTGTACCACGCCCTCTCATCGTTTGTTGCATTCTGAGCCCTATTTCATGTCTCAGTTTCAGGGATTGCCAACGGCCCAGGGAAGTCCATTAACTGCATTGTTCGTGAGACCAACCGTGTCATCTGCATAGATTCTGTCAAAGTCTATGTCAGGTTTTCTGGCACGTCATGGTCAACAACCGTCATTACCAGCACAAATAGGTATGGAGTAAGGGGGCACCTTCCTCCAATCCCAGACTGTTGTTGCTTCGTTGAAGGTATTCCGAACTCATCTTCCACATAGCAAGTCACGTGGGAAGATCGCTGAAAGGTCAACTGATCTGTGGGGACACCTCCATTGTAACAAATGGGTGGTACAACACAGGAGCTTTCGTATGGCTCCCAAAGTGGAATCTATAGCGATGGCCTCCACCCTACTAAGTACTATAGCGATGGCCATCCAAAGTATGGCCTCCCAACAAAAAACAACCTGAAATAACCTGAAATGTGCTCCAACAGGATGTGGCTCGGCCAAGGTGCCATAAAGCCTTCGCCACCCGCGAAGCCAAATTCTCGATCCTTGATGTCCGAGGATTTGGCCGTAAGGCTCAGGACCCAAGGCTTTCCAATGCTCCAATCCTCAGAACAGCAAAAAGGCCAATGCAAACGACGGCTTTGAGTCAGCTTTCAGTCAAAACGGCCAAAAAGCTCAAAATATATCAAGCAAGATTCCGGATGACCAGCTAAATGTTCTTGCAACTTCTGGGTTTGGGCTCCAGGAAGCACATCTTCGTGATATCCCTGACATCTTCAAGCTGGCAAGACTTCTCAGTTGAACCTTCTAGCACGGCCTACAGTGCCTACAGTAGAAACTTGCCAAGTTGCGATTCCCTCAACAGTGAGGTTGACCACAGGGAACTGGTTTTCCGGGCAGCTGGACCCTGCCGACCCAGTCTGCAAGTTGACCAACACTGCCTCAGAAAAAGCTGTCCAAACTTGAAGCGTGGCACTTGTTTCTACTAGCTTCTTGTTACTACAAGCGTGGCACTTGTTACTACTAGTAAGGCACTTGGTCAACATGTGAGAATTCCCAGCCTTAACTTCATCACTCCTGCAGAGCTTCATTGATACTCAAACTCTGGCTGTGCTTTCTGAAGCTTCGTCCTGGGGAGTTTGGCAGCCCAAGCCGGAAGAACGCATGCCAAAATGGCCTCGCATGTCGAAAATGCGAGATTCCCAAGGCAAAAGCGCAAAACATATTTTGCAATTAGATGGAGGCCATCGCTAGTAGGTTGGAAGGCCATCGCTTGTATTTAGCAATTAAGCACATTCCCAAAGGCACCTTCATTAATCGCATTGCGCCTCCTGCCACCTTGAGACCTCAGCCAAACGGCTCAAACGGCTATGGCTGCGGCATTCTACGGGTTGTTGGAAAACGCATTCGTAGCACTTTCAAAACTGCCCAGGTCAACACCCTTGAACTTGAGCCAAGACTCCGCCCTAAGGCTACAGGGGCAGGATGGTGCAGGGGCCTTCGCCCCCCCTTTGAGCTTTCGTGGTTGCGGTGCAGGTGCATTGCCGGAACAAACCAGGAGACCCTCACATTGATTCTGGCTCACATGAGTTTAAATGGACAACATCGAGAAAAAGTGTCCCAATGACTTGTTACTAGTAGCATCCTTGCCAACTTCTGCTCCTCTTTCTCGCCGACCGGCTCTGAGTCTGAGTCTACCGACGTGTTGACCGTCGTAGTCTTTGACTGAGCCTACCCCCGAACGGAAATTGTTGCCTTTTGGGGGTTCAACAGGGTAGTGAAGTCCAAGTCCTAAGGCGAGCTGTGTTGGTAGAAAAGGATTTTTTTTCGGAATCACTAAGTTCTTTTGATGAGTTTGTCATGTTTTTTCTTGTTTTTTTCCTTTCCTCGTTCTTTTAGCCCATATTCGGTCTCACCGTCTTGACGGTCACGTCAAACACCACTCCGTCAGGAAGTTTGTTTCCTGAGAGCGTCCGGATGGCCAGGTCGGCATCTTCGGTCTGGCCAAACTTCAGCAAGGCCGCTCCGGTGCACACATTCGTCGTGGAATCTTTGAGAAGCCGTACGCTCTGAATGGCTCCAAAGGGTGAGAAAATGGAGTAAAGATAAAGCCTCACGGTGGCTGAACCCGAACTTCCAACAAAACAAGAGAAAAAAGGGAGGCCACCGCTATTAGGGAAACGACTTTTCATGACTTTGATGCCAAGAGGCTCGTCGGCATTGGATGGCAGCCCCTTGATGTACAGATTCGTGGGGTCCATCGTTTGAGGAGCCACCGGTCTGAAGCCTTTCACTCGAGACACCTTGGTCTAAAGCGTCGGTTCCGAATGTTGCTCCTAGTAGCGATGCGTAGCGATGCCCTGGAGGCCCTCAAGAGACTATCACTTAAGCAGCGTTTAGCAAAACAAAGCAACCTCGAGCTCCTTCCAAACTTTGCACCTCAAACTTCAAACTTGCAAACATCTGCGTAGTTTCTGCATACTTTTTCGGACTTCAGGCCCCTTTAGCCAGGCTTGGACCTGTCTAGATCAGTTTCGCACGGTTTGCCATGCGCCCTTGGCATTTTGGAGCTCCGGATCATTCCGGATCGGTGTCCGACCGACTTCCACGTCGGCTCCACGACACCGGAAAACCTGACGCCACTGCGCTGGCATGTCACTCCATCTCAGAGCTTCCCGCTTGGATCAGGTGATAGGTATATAGATATAGGGTGGGGGCCATCTCAGGATGGTGCTAAATGGTGCTAACCTGTTGCACTTGGAGTGAAGGAGGCCAAAACCTCGTGAACATGGAGCTTCAACGGCGCCCGGATGTATGGGGAGGACCTGCCCCATGGTCATGCAACCTTGCTTTTTGGGGGAGTACATGCTTCAAAGTGGTCTGCATTTGATTCGTCCAGCCCACTGCAGAACCTTTGACACCGGGCTGGAACAGGGCTTAGCTCGGTGTTGTCGATCTGTTCTGCCCCGAAGGGGTGTACTAGCAGCCCTGGCAGCTACTAGCAGTAGCAGACTGCAAAGCAAGGTGACCGAAGCAACCAACCCGTCACGCGTCGAAAACGCCTGCCGTTGCCCAACATCCCTGCGATGTATCCGAAAACATCGTCTGTCATGAATGATGAAGCACTGCTTCATTCGGCTTTCAGTTCTGATGGCCTCAAGCTTGACTGCCAGAACTTGCTGCAAAGCGCCGCTTGGATGGTTTCTGTCTTCCGAGATGGGCTTGCGCCCAACCGGGGTCACAGTTCCAGACGTGAAGCTTCCGGGATCAGTCTCTAGGAGCGCTCGGACGCTACTAGGGGCTCCGGGCATCGCTTCGAACGGAGCAAGGACGCTACTAAGGGGACTCCCGGCCAACCTAACAGCGCTTTCAAGCGCTTTGATCTCTAAAGGAAGACGACCCGTTTTTTTCGGGACTTCGATCTGCCAAGTGGCCGTCTCACTGATCGCGAGCATGAACTCGGAGCCTTGATGCAGCGCACGCTGACGGCATTCCACACTGTGTGGATATGATATATCAAGTAGGAACAAGAAGCTAAGCTACTAGGGGCTCCTGGCATCGCTACTAGGAGCAAGGACGCTACTAGTAGCAAATTAATCAGACTGTCATGATCAAAATGTTGCTCCTTGCCGGTGCCTCATGCCAACGCCAACTGGACTTTGAGTTCTGATCAATTCCCCAATGGATATGTTGAACAGCAAGGGCTGATTGAAGTACCTCACCTCTCTCACCTAGGAAACGCGTGTGCCAGGCGACTGGCCGGGCTGGGCCCTGGGGGCCCTGTTGCTTTGGGAGGGGCAGGCCACGCAGACTCGGCAGCTTGTAGCATCTGCGAGAGCGGTGGCGATCCAGATGAGCCTCCCTGGTCAAGCAATCGGGCTGAGATCTTCTCTGGAAAGGACCATTGGACATTGAAACAAGAGTTTAGTAGGCCTAAATTGGAGCACATGTTCCAAACTCTTAAATCAATGTCCATGCTTTTGCTTAGAAGAGCTCTGGGCATGGCTCCACAAGAGCACAATTGGAAAAAGCATGCTTGCCTGGCATCATTTTTAAAGATGTTCTTCCTCTTTACCTAAACGTTTTCCTTCTTTCGGGCGTTTATCATACGTGTTGGACTTGACTATCCTCAACTACTACCCTGCGACTTAGCAAAATGAAAGACGTCCTTCTTTGGACCTTCAGACCTGTTCTCTTCTTTTCCTTGTTGCAACATTAGTCTACCAATTTATGACATTTCTCCCACCCATGAACGTGTGTAATTTCTTCCAACCCACCTTGCCGTAGGGCTCATATCGATTGGAGGAGGTCTCCTTCTCTACCGGCCGCTCGGGCGGAACCAGGCGTACAGAGAGTGGACGCTCCAAACCTGTCAAACAATGCACACAAAGTCCTCCAACCTAGCGAGGCCTCCAAACCCACACGTGAAATATCCCGAAATAACTCTCCTAACAGGCACCCAATATTCTTGAGCTCCTAATTTCAATGTTGCGATCTACGCTTATCTGCGTCCAAAGCCGCATTTTGGAGAGGAACGCCTGGTCACTCCGGTCGCGGCAAAGGGCCGTGCGTCTCGTTGGGCAAAGACTCCATGCTTTGCAATTGAGATGACAGGGAACCGTTGACGGCATGGAGTCTGAAGTGACACTGAAGTGGCACTCAAACAGTCGGAAACCAAGCCTTCAGAATCTTCAGCTGAAGAGGCAACTGGATCTTCAAACGAGGCTGAACATCGGAAACTGTGTCATGTCAGCCCCAAACCAAGAAGGAAGGAGTGCAAGGGCCCTGCAAGGGCCCTGCAAGGGTGTGCTCTTGAAGACTTTGAAACGCTGGTCGGTATTTATGTGCACCTGTGCCTGACAAGATGTTTGACAAAACTTGAGAAGGCGTGGCTAAGCGGTCAACCAAACCACCAACTGAGCGGCGTGGTTGATCCATCTGTGCGAGAACAGTGTGAAGGACTCGCGGGAAGAAGCTAGACATTGCCCCAACGCAATTAATTCTTTTTTTAAGCAAACATTGTTACTACAAGTAAGGCACTTGTTACTACTAGCGTGGCACTTGTTACTAGTAGCTTCTTGTTACTACTAGTAAGAAAAGGGACGGCTCAAAGAGGCAGTGCAGTCGCGGCCAAGTCGAGACGAGAAGCCTGTGCTTGTCAGGCCAGACCCACCTGCTGTGGCAGGTTGCGCAAGAACGGCCTTGCCTTGTCAGGTCTCATGATGAGGATGAGTGTGTGAATGCCGTAGCTGAGGAGGAAAAGGCAAGCATTCCAAGATGGATGGCAGAAGCAAAAACAAGAATCCAGCACCAAACCCCTGCTCTGCTTCCCCACTCGTAGTACATGCTAGCTTCAGTGACATCCTTCCAAGCTCAATGCAAGCTGATGTCAGAGTCCTCTTGCATTTGGCTGCGCATTTGGCATCGAAGACGTCGTGGACATGTTCAATTAGCATTTCCACCTCCACGCCGATGAAGGCAGAAGCTACGAACGTAACAAAGGGCATCGCTACGAACGGAGCAATGTTCGCTACTAGTGGCTCCTGGCATTACTACTAGTAACAAGAAGCTACTAGGAGCTTGTTGGAGTGGCTTGAGCGAAAGAACATATGATGCTTTCACGCTCAATGGGCGGTTCAAGTGATCCAAGTGATGCTTCATTGGGAGGTTTTGGGCAGCTTTCACCAGATTCTCTCGTCATCCACCGTGACAGCAGCAGTGAACGGGACAGCCTACACGCCGCTCTGCAAGTGGTTGAGGCTTTGTTTAAACTCCCGTGCCCTGAACATGCAGCGCTCTGGGGATAGGTTCACACTTGAGAGAACAGAAAGAAGAAACAAGGGAGATGAACAAGGGAGAAAAACGACTAAAAGATATAAGAAAACCAAAAAAACTAAAAGCAAAAACACAAAGAAAAACAAAAGACATGCGTCATGTCTCGTAAGGCCCCCCGTGGGCCTGGAGCCCCATTCTCGGACTGAAAGAGCACACCCGTGATCTTTGGAGGTGAAAAGAACGCCGGTTTTTCGCATTCTTTCTGCAATTTTGCTGAACCGGTCTAAAAACCAACGCTTCTTTTGTTTCGGACTTTGCGAAGAAAGGCGGAAAACGAAGGAAGCTTTACCCCGTGCCATCCATGCCGCTTCCTTTCTCGTTTAGTCTGGCCTTGCAGGACATGTCCATCAAAGTCGGCCACTAAACGCTCAGCCTCTGCTGGTGGCAATCGCAGCAAGGCAGAGGCTGGAGAGCCTTGCGCATTCACGGCGTAGTGCAGCGAGAGTGCAATGTTGTTACAAGTAACAATAAGCTAGTAGAAACAAGTGCCTTACTAGTAGTAACAGGTGAAGCTACTAGGAGCAAAGGGCATCGCTACTAGGAGCGATTGGACGCTACTAGGGGCTCTTAGTGCATCATAGTGCATCATAGTGCGCTGTTCGATGTTCAAAGTAGAACTCAGTTGAGTCCACCTTGGCTTCCATCGTCCAAGACTTTAGCCATGACCTGACGATTGGAATGACATTTCACGGTCTTCGCAAATTAGTATTTCAAGTTTGTATTCCTAAGCTACTAGTAACAAGGGCATTACTACTAGTAGCTAGAAGCTACTAAAGACAAGGGCATCGCTACTAGTAACATAGAATGCACAAGAGATGCTGCTTTTTTCTTTGTTCCTCACAGCGGAGTCGAAGCGGCCAAGACCTCAGACCTGCTGTCTTATCCACAACTTCATGGCATCTAAAGAAAGGTCTCCGTATGCCGCCACAAAAACGTAATTAGTAGGTTGGAGGCCATTGCTACATCTTCCTTCAGAAAGGAAACTTTGAAACCTCCGGAAGGAGCCTGACCATATGCGCCAAAGAAGGATTGCAGTTGATCAGCCGAAGTGCCTTGAAACAAATCCCGCTACATGGCAAGTCCTGCTGCCCAATGCATACAGTAACAGGCGGTTGAATTGAGTTTGACATTAGAAAACTCAGGAGGTCACCTGGGGGCAAGCCGCTGATGTGGACTGTAGAAGGTGCCACCTCCTCAGCCCAAGCACCAGATGCTCCCGTCGAGGCTCCCGTCGAGGCTCCCGTCGAGGCTCCCGTCGAGGCTCCCATGGATCCTCCCATGGGTCCTCCCACGGCCCCCCATACCAGGCCCGGGTCCCGCTCCCGGCATTTCCTGAACTGCTCGCAGCACCGATAAAGAGAAAAGAAACAGTGTCTAAAGCACAAAGAAAGAATATTGAAAACAGAAAAAGAGAAGGTGTGTTTTAGCAGCTCTGTAAGCAGCACCTTCAATATTCTTCAGCGAAGCAGCTCTGTAAGCAGCTTGTGCCTTCTCTGAGCTGTTGGCATATTTCACGGTGAGCTGGTAATATCGGTCCTTAGCAACTTTCTCGGTCCTTCACCGAGAGTCGATCAGTTTGAAATCAGTTCATGAAATCATTTGAGGCGGACTCGTTTGTTCATCTCTCATCTTTGATTTTGGAGAGGGTGGACGGGGAATGGAGAGTTGGCACGAGTTCACCTGCTGAAGAGTCGCAATGATCCGATTATTCACACCATTGATCGCAGCTTCAGCTTCCTCCGGCACCGTGTAGTGCACAAAGCCATACTGCTTGTATATTCGGGCCTTCACAAGATGTCTTTCCATCTCAAGTTCCCACCCCCACCCCAAAAAAATACAGGCCTCTCGGGCCAATTTCACGGAAACCACGTTGCCGAATTTCTGAAACATGTCCTTCATCCTCGCTTCATCCATGTCCTTGGAAAACGGCCATGTGGACGGTTCATGTGCACCATCTGGAATCAAGAAAGTCAAAGGCTGTCAGGATGCCAACCTTCTGGGCAGCTCCCAAAACCACAAGGCACATCTGATAGCCCTCTAACTCAATCCCCATGGCCTCCATCCTACTAGTGATGGCCTCCAACCTAGTAGCGCTAGCTAGTAGCCCTCTAAACTCCATTTTGCCGGTTGATGCCGTTGATCGCTTGGCGACGGAAGGTTTCCGCTCGCCCGGGGCTTGAGGCCAATTCGAGACCAGGTGTCACGTTCGTGAAAGCTTGCACAGCCGAGCACCCACAAAATCATCAAAGCGCAGAAAACCCAGTTGTTCTGGTTGTTTTGATGAAAACCGTTCTTTTCCTCCAAATGTTCCGATATTTCCCGCCGTAGGACATCCATGTGTCAAAATGCTCACCTGGACATGATTCCCGTCCACAGATTTTGCGGGCCAAAGCAGCTGGAGGCAAACCACTCACGTAAAGATTGGTCCCTCGCGTTACAGGTTCAGGAGGTGGAGGACTCCTGTCCAATAGGCCACTTGGAGTTTTTGTTTGATCGAAACCGGAACCAGATGTCGGTTTCACCACAAGGTCTAAAGCCAACACATCGACACGCCCCTCCTAATTGGATGTGGCCCTGTGGTATCATTGTTGGCCAAGCGCACGGTCATCACGTGACCATTGAACTCCCGGCCATTCATCCCATTCAAAGCAGCTAGGGCCTAACCAACGAGTGGTCGGGCTTGTGGTGCTCTGTACTTTCTGCATTTCTGCACTTGGCATTTTTCTAAGGACTGGGAACAAGAAGCTACTAGGGGCTCCTGGCCTTACTACTAGGAGCAAGGACGCTACTAGGGCTCCTGGCATCGCTACTCGGAGCAAGGACGCTACTAGGAGCATTTTTCTAAGGCGACGGCCATCGCATCCGTGCGGAACTTCACAAATCCATAACTGGGCGATGTGGGTGTCTTCCCGTAAAAGGTCCGGACCGATGCGACCTTGGAAGACTAGACAGGTCGTGACATCGCTTGTAGGTCGTGAAGCACGCGAACCTACAAGCGATGGCCTCCAACCTACAAGCGTTGGTCATGCTTAATCCAAGCTACAGATCTAGAAAAATACTTCTTCCCACTTCTCCAACCCTGTCATTGGACCAGCGAATGCCTGCAAGAGGGACGCACGCATGCCTGCAAGCAACACTGCTACTGTCCGCCACCTGCTTGCTCCTATGTAAAGCAACCCGCGTCCTTGCTCCTAGTATGCCCTTTGCCTACCTTTCCAGACCCTGGAGTTCGGGGACAAACGTTTTTCGCCGCCGGATACTTTGACAGGCTCCCACCGAAGAATTGGAGCCCTGCTTCTTGGACTTGCATCACGCGGGGCACTCCGCGAATCTTGCCCGACAAAAGGTTTGGTCTGAGTATGAAGTGAGGGTGACTGGTCAAGGGATGTCAATGCTTCTCACCTCACGGATGCCCAGGATGTTCAAAAGGCATCAGGCGGGTGAATATTGACTTGTGGGGTCTGTGCAGCTGCCATTGCTTGGCTGCTGCTGGCGGAGATGGTGTCCACGTCCATGCCACTGCTTCTCAATGTCACCGAAGCAGGCTGCTACATCAGTGAATAAACCACCTTCTCGGCAGCTAATTACTTCGCTGCCAACTCCTGATGAAACCTTTGAGAAAAGGAGGGCACTAATTGACAAGGAAACCCAATGATCAGGTGAATCATGAACAACTTGCTCTACACCTGCAGAACCAACATATGGGATGTGGCCAAACAAAGGTGTTCGATCTCGGACAGCTTGGCGCTGCCCAGTCCAATGAAGCTGACCGCGGTGGGCGATGTGTTCTTCGAGATAGCGAACCAGGAACAGTTTGCTGTCCTTCGAAAGCTTTTTTTGGTCGGGAAACGTGAAACGTGGTCTCCTCATGATCCTGGGCGAGCTGGATTTGTTACCTTGTTTTGGGCCGTGAGCGGGATCATTGGCATTGTGGAAAAAACACCGTCCACGCCTGATCACACTCTGTTCAAGGAATGTCCGACCAGCCTAGCACATGGGCCATGCGAAAATGAAGACCGAAGCGCTTGAGCTTTGGCATTTGTCTTGCTCACTCCTTTGCCACACCGGCTGGGTTCCAACGAACCGGTGTGCGTGTGTGTGTGTGTCCACCCCTGGACAAAGGGTTCTCAACCAACTTCGGCAGGGGGGCCATCCCCCTCCCCAGTGGCGGATGGCCAACGAAGAGGCCACTGGGGGGGGCTGCAAACGTACCTGCCGAACTGTTGTACAAGCTGTCACTCCACTCTTTCTTTGTTTGTTTCCAT
>CAXAMN010017435.1:29374-39545 GCA_963970005.1 Durusdinium trenchii
GAGGTGGTGCAGGATTTTGTCCATCAACAGTATGTTGCGTCAAACTCGCGCTGGTGAGGTCGCTATCTTTAGCGATTACCTGCAAGCTTGGGCAGGTAGCCGCCATTGGTTTACATGTCTAAGACCTCCAACCTAATAGCGCATGTTAAAGCAAAAAGCTATGCATAAGCTTTGCCGCCTCAAAAGGCTAGTCTTGTTTGGCTTCCTCTCGGACCGCCTTGAACCTCATCACTGTGGTCTCAAACGGGGACTGGCATTTCATGTGGCTATGCAAAATATAAAGTCAAGTTATAAAACCTCCCCACCAGAAACAATGAGAGCTGGAGAGCTGAGAGAACATTGCTCCTAGTAGCGATGCCCTTTGTTACTAGTAGTTTCTTGCTCCTAGTAGTAGTGGCCTCTAATCTACTTGCGATGGCCTCCACCTAGTAGCGTGCTTGTTGGCAAACCATTGAAAATGTGAATGCGTTCTGTGAGGAATACAACTTGAATGCGCAAATGCACTCGCTGCCTACTCAAAGTACTGGGTGCACAGGCGAAATGTAAGCAACTGCATCGCAACAGCTGCTACAGCCAGCAACTTGCACTCGCAAGCAGTCGCAACCCAAAACGCCACTACAGGAACCGCAGGAGAGACAAGGAATCCACAAACACAAACTACCATCTCCAACATGCAGATCATACAGTAAAGACTACAGTGCACATGTCCAGCGTCGGATGCGGACTCCGTCGATTGCGAAAGGAACCTAATAGGAATGGCCTCCCACCTAATAGCAAAATGAACCCAATATTGTAGCTGCAAATTTGTCAGTTTCTCAGTCTGTTCATGGTAGTGTTCATCGTGTTGGCCCGGATCATATGTAATTTGTATACATTTTGACTGGCTGGGCTGACAGGGCCACCAGCCACAATTCAGAATGCAAGCAAGTATGGCACGTATTGGCATGTATATGCATTGTCACCCCCATCATCTACCTTTCTCCTGTTGTCTCGTTTGCTGTTGATTCAAAAAGCCATGAAACGCATGAAACACGTTTCCTGCCGGCAAGCGCTGTCTCTAAAACTGCGTTGGATGTATGGGCACACCACTTCCTCCTATTTGACTCTTTGGGCTTTGGCGAGCAAATTATTCCTTTGTAATAATCTGCGGGGGAATGTTTTGTGTGTGGTGAAAGGGTTGATGAACGGCGCCCCATGTCCTATTTGTCTCGCGTGAAAACGTCTGTCCTGCGAATTGAGAAAGAAAGGAACCAAGCCTCAGAAAAGAAACGTGGTCAAGAAATTTAACCACCAGCACCAAAAAGGAACACACTGAACAGCAAGCGTTTCATACTAGTTCTGTTCCGCACGGTGCTAACACCGAACTGTACCGAAAGGCATTTGTCTCTCGAGAGTGAAAAAGGGACGTCAGCGTTCCTTGACAAGGGTTATGAGCCCAAACCATCCCAAACCATCCTTTTTTAGCCCGGCTGCCATGGAGCGGTCGCGCTCGACGCCACCGGGTTCATACGACATGGTAAACCCCTGGTGGTCGCAGCGGCTTCGTGACGAAGTGGCCCTTCGACACAAGAGGCCAGAGAATCTACCAGTCCCCTTCGATGAAGACATGGACGGACTTGGACCGGAAGACGCGCGGGTGGAAAGCGCTGGCGGAGGAGCGGGCAGAGTGGGCAAGGGTCGCGGTTTAGCGACGGGCCGCATGTTCGTGACCCCACCAAGTCGACGGTCCGAGGGCCGAGGAGGCAATCGAAGGTCGGATGGCCAACTGCCTGAAGAGCAACCGAGTGAAGAGGCTGCTGGAAAGAATGGAGGAAGTCGGACTATGGGCCCTGTTCCACCTGAAGGAGCACCACCAAGGGGTCCACCGACAACCGCGGGTGCTGCGGTTCCACCCCCTCACAAAGGGGATCCTGACAGTTTGCAGCGGGCTTTCGAGGCCGAGATGGTTTTGTTTCTTCGTGAACAGAACGCCAAGCTGCAGGAGGAGGTTAAACAGTTGCAAAACGCACCACCAAGGACACAGCAGCCGCAATGTCCACTCCGTCATCATGGGAGATGGTTGACGGAGGTGTGGGTGATGGGTCACAGGGTGGTGGCCCTCATGCTGGGAGCTCTCATGAACGTGATGGTCATGTTGGTCTCTCAAGTTCCGGTCTTCATGGTGGTGGCCCTCCAGCGCATACACCATGGGGAAGGAGCCCTACTACACGAAGGCTTCATCCATCCTATGAGGTGAGGTACACACCGAACGGAACGCAAATCCCGGTCCGCCCACCTCCATCCATGGCGGACGCACGCCTGTTCCACCGTCCCCCACAAGTGTCTCAGCTGAAATAAATTTGGTGGTGACTCGGCCGAATTGATGCCTTCGAGGCCAAGCGGCAGGGTGACTCGCAATGGGTGCCACTTAGCTTGCGGGAGGGCAGGGCTTTTGTTCCGGGCACCATGGAGAACAAGGCCGAGCGCTTGGAGCGGGAAGTGACTGAGCTGAAAGCTGCTTTGGATCGCGTGCAGGGCGGATCTCGCTCCTCGGCTGAAAATCCGATGGCGCTCAAGACCGTCGGTGCAAGTCGTGCCTCGGACCTTCAAGGTTTTGTGTGGGGCCCTGACCATGGTTCCGGTGCTGGTGATAGTGCAACCCAAAGAGACCCACCAGTTTTGACCCTCGTGAAGGGGGTGACAAGTCTTATGGTCGATGGCGCTCTGATGGTGGTCCAGCGCCACCGCCACTTGGAATGAGGGCGCTGGCAACAGCAAGGCTGAGCTGGTTGGCTGTTTGTGGCCCGGTGCTGAGGGACTGGTGGAATCTCACTTTGAGAGAGGCTCAGTGCTACGATCGCTGGAAGACCTCATCGCTCCAAAGCGCTGGATGGCTACTATCAAAGAACAAAGCAGCGAGGGGTGAACTTGTTGCTCCGTGCCATTCCGGCGGACCAGCAACAGGCGTTGATTACTGCCAGGGAGCTGACTTCGACGGCCTTGTTGTTCCGGCTTCTGGTTCGCTACCAACCTGGAGGAGCAGGGGAGAAGTCGATTTTGCTCTCCAAGTTGACCACCACCTTGGACAAGGCCACAGGTGCTACAGATCTGGCAGCGGCTCTTGCGCTCGTGGCGCCGTCACTATGCCCGAGCCCAGGAGATCGATGCGGCGCTCCCTGATGGCACGCTGCCGCTGTGTTTTAGTGGCCTCGTTGGACGCTCAAGCTTCCTTTCGGTTGGCACAAAGCCGTTTGCAGATGGCCACCGATCAACAGCCCATTCACCAGAGCATTTGGAGGTTTAGCCAATGTTTGCTCGCTGAGGCGGAGACCTTGTCGTTGATGAGCAGCACTCCTGTTGTGACCGCATCTCCCATCAAGGTCAAACAGATGGAAGCGCCAACCAAAGCGCCTCCTTTCCAGTCTGCTGGGGGTGACAAGGGCAAAGGTGGCTCGACCAGTTCGTCTACAGCCGTAGCTCCACGCCGGCATTTTCGCTCTGATGCAGGTTGCAAAGCTGGCAAAAGTTGCTGAAGCCTTCCTCCAAGGTCCTTCTCTCGGACCCTGATGATGCAGCACTGCACCAGTCTTGGATTGCGCCCTTCATTGGCATTGCCGAGTTGGGGTACAAGTTTGAATGGAAGGGCGCTCAATGCGGCCTGAAAGATGAAGGGGGTCGTGAGCTGGCAGTGTTGGTGCAACACGGGCGCCCTACTGATCAGTTGGAGCAACGCCAAATTCGAGTCATCAAGAAGGCCCTGCTGATCAAAACGTTGATGGACAACCCCCAGGGCAGTGACCTTTCTGCGTTGTGTGATTCAACGGAGCTCGCCTTGACGGTCAAGCTGAAAGCTTTGTTTCCGGCTTTGCCGGATGAGATCTTGATGCGCATTGCGCCGGACCTGTCACAACTACATCAAGGCTTCGATGGCCACCTTCTTCTTTGGAACAGGCGGAAACACCGTCGTGTGGAAAAAGCAAACCAAATTGTTCTGCGTTTGTTTTCCGGCCCTGACACCGAGTACTGGGAGAAAGCACTGCAGCAGGATGGTGTTAAGGTGTTGTGCATTGATCTGCATGCAGAGGTCGCAGCAGACCTACACCATGACCACATCTTCGCCTATTTGTTGTCTTTGGCTGCTTCGGGCCGTGTCAAGGCTGGGCCACCTTGCCGCACGGTCTCAGCATTGCGGTATCAGAATCAGGGTGGTCCTGCCATTCTGAGGACGGAGCAACATCCATACGGTCTGCCTTCTTTGACTCAGTCGGATTTGGAGTTGGTGGTGGGTGACAGCATATTGTTGTTCAGGATGCTGGCACTGCACGCGCTGTGTGAAAATGTTCGGCTCCCTGCTGAACCTCAGACTGGCTTGGCTGTTGAGCAGCCGGAAGATCCGATCCGATACCGGCCTAACAGTTCATGTCCATCTGGCGCACCAGAGAATGGCAGGACTTTGCTGAGGCCTATAAGGTCAAGATGCTCCACTTCGATCAAGGGCCAATGGGTCATGTGAAAAAAGAAACCTACGACACTGGCTGTGGCGCTTCGTGACATTCAGGTGCTGAACGGTTTTCGCGGACCTCCCAGCGGTGTCAACCCAGATGGAGCTGGTCAAGATCGCACTACCATGACCATGGGAGAAAGGTGTGATGATTCCAAACAATGGGCAGCATGGGCCCCAGGCCTATAGGTCGCTTTGGCGTTGGCTCTGAAGGATAGGCTGCATCGAGGAACTACACCATCCCTGGAAGCAGCACTTCGCCCGTTGGGTCAGGTTGCCTGGACAGATGGCGCCAGCACTACTTGAATGACCACATGCCTGCACGACGCGATTGTAAACATTGCATTTACTTTGAGCGTCGATCTTTCTGGCAAAATGGTGGTGGGCCAAGATCAACAACGACAAGACTGCAAGCACATGATGGTTGCAGTCTACACATTCCCAGTCGACCGGTCTTGTCGGGGGTTGGCTGAGGTGAACCTCGGCGATTCTGCTTCTTCCGGATCGGGGGAGGCCGAGGTCCATGAGGCACCTTCCATCGACATGGAGGAACACACCCCTACTGAACCCGAAGGGGATGATCCTGGTGATGAAGTCGATCCTGGCTGAAGAACCCCATGAGGCTCCGGGGAAGGATGATGGGGCAGCGCGCAAAGGGCGCGAATCTTTTGAGGCCTGGCAAAAGACAGTGGAGGAGGCACAAAATGTCATGGTCCGTAACCTCACGTTCGTGGAGGTCCTGCCGGGTCGTGCTGTTCACCACATCTTGCCGGCTTTGGCACGAATATATGCCAAGTTGAGATGTTCGGGGTTGCCCTTGTATCGCATTCATTGCGATAGGGCCAGGGAGCTGATCTCGGCGCAGGTGCGGCGGTGGACTTTGGATCCCACATCCGATGACAGCTACAAGTCCAATGGCAGGGTGGAGGGTGAACTGGGAGTCGTGAAAAAACATGTTCGCACCGTGATCACCACTGCCGCCCTTGATATGGCAATGTGGCCGTTGGCAGCCCTTCACATCGGGGAACGTCGCCTTCGCAGCCGACATCGCGCCTATGCCCTGAAGAAGTCATGGCAGGATCGCTATCAGTCATGGAGAGAAATCAGAGACGAAGTGAGGGTCTTGGGGCCAGCATCACAGTCATCCATGACTGTTCAGCCACTGGAGGCCAACAAGTTCTTCTACACTGATGATGTGGTGGTCCCTAGCGCAGATCAACCTGAAGCTGGTGACATGATGGTCCATCTCCCTGCACTCTCTGACTCACCGCAACGCCCTGCGTGGCAAGATGGCATCCCTCGAAGGCGGGTCACGGAGAAAACCGCAATACCCCAAGTGTCCATGTTGCACATGGAAGGGGAGGATGCTTGGTGTCAAACTTGGCTTTGTCGGCACCGAGATGTTTCTGATGCCTTCAATCCCAACGATCCCAACCTCTTCAAGCCCGAAGTGAGCAGCGACAGTTGGACCATTGAGACACCGGAGCGGCAATCATGAAGTGAAGGGGGTTCCCAGGGTGCCGAGATCTCAAGCTGATCGGAGGAGGACGAAGGAGGAGCAGAGCCACTATATGGACGTGCTCACGAACGCCATCATGAACAAGATTGCGGCCGAAGAAAATCTCCTTCAGCATGATCACTGCAATCAAACGCAAGAGCAGAAGGAGCTCAAAGAGGAGTTTCTGGTCGCAAAGACCGTGAGTGCCAAGGTCTTGGAGGATTTTGAGAATTGGACTCCGGCCATCACTGCAGAGCACACGCAGCTGGTGACAACAAAGCAGGCCGTTGAGCAGATCTGCAAGGAAGGCAAAACTATAGAGCTGCTGCCGGCAAAGATGGTATACACCAGGAAAGCTGGAGCCGGTGCCCGCAGAGCTCGTGCTGCATGCTGTGGCAACTCTACTCTGAGACCCGCTTCGATGTGGATTGCTACGCCGGCGGCGCTGAGGGCCCTGGTGAGGACTGCAGCCCTCAAAGGCTGGAGTATGGCTGCCACCGACATTCGTGTTGCTTTCCTGAATGCCCCTCGTCGTGAAGATGGCACGTTGGTCGCAATGGAGATCCCGGCCGTCTATCGTCGCTTGGGTTTGGCCAAGGAAGGAGAAGTTTGGTTGGTGAAACTAGCCATGTACGGCCGGACCACATCACCAAGAGACTGGTCGCAGTATCGAGACACGAAGCTGCCTCAAATGTCATGGACCAGACTCAAAGGCGACCGTGAAGTCCGGGGGGGTTTCAACAAAACAGCCGATGAGAATTTGTGGCGGTTGGAGGAGGTGGACTCGATCTCCGGCGAAAGCTCCTGGTCTGGGCTCATGTCGGTGTACGTTGATGACATTTTGCTGGCAGGTGAAGAGGGGAGCATCTCAGCTGCTTTAGAGTCACTGCGTGCAACGTGGGCCACATCCAGCATTGAATGGGCTTCCAGCGATGCTCCGGTTCACTTCTGTGGTGTTGAAACCAACCCGGACGCCACAGGTGATGGGTACCACATTGCTCAGAACAAGTACGAGCAGGAAATCCTGTCAAGGTGGAATGTCAACATCTCTGCTGCTTTCCCCAACTGCAAGGTCAATGAAGGTGACAGTGAGCAGCAGTCCAACGTGGACCGGAATCAGGTCCGTGAAGCGCAGGCCCTTGCCGGCTCTCTTCTGTGGCAATCGACATGTTCAAGGCCGGACCTGGCATTTGGTGTTGCGGCTATCAGCCGTTTGGTCACCCGAAATCCTGCCAAAGCGATTGAGATCGGGCATGGGCTTTTGGCCTACGTCAAAGGCAATCCAGGTGACCTCCACTATTCTAAGCACATCAAGCACCAAGGGGGGCGCAAGAGACCAGTTGAAAGTCCGGCGGCATGAACGTTTGCTGGAGTCTTCGCGGGCATCGCGTATGGCACGGGCACTGGCTACAAAAGCGTCCAGGGCTTGGTGTTGCGCTTCGCTGGGGCACCGATCGCTTGGCAGAGCTCCACTCAGCCTTTCGTATGCCACAGTACGGCGGAAGCTGAGCTGGTTTCGTATTGTGAAGCTTTGATTGCAGGTCGAGCCACCGAGGCTTTGCTGTGTGCGATGTGGGGGGGAGCAGCTGACAGCCAACTCCTTCAAAAGAGTGATCTATGGGGACAATGCTGCAGCGATTGGCCTGGCTCATGGAAACAGCAACACATCATGGCGGACGAGACATTGAGCGTCCGCTCAAATATCCTTCGCGAGGCACTCGAAGAACAGAGCTCATTTCCTGGCGGCCCTTGGAAGTTGAGCCACCTCAAGGGTACAGAGTTGGTGGCGGATGGTATGACCAAGCCGTTGATGGGGCAGAGCTTTGAAGGCTTCCAACGAGACTTGGGTTTGAAGAGTGGTGCCCAAGTGAAGAAGATGGTTGGTGGCAGTCAGCCACTCCAAGCACAAGACCATCAAGTTGCTCTTCGCGCGCTGCTGGCGGGTGGTCTGCTGGTGAGAGCCGCTGAAGCGCAAGGGGATCAGGAGGCAGATGCGGCCTTTGGACATCTGTGGTTGTGCGGCCTAGTGCTGGTAGTGATTGGGGCAATCTGGGTGGCGAAGCTGGCCTGTACATCAGTGCATTGCTGTCTTCGTCGACTGCATGTGCTGCCCAGCGAGCTTCACAGCCTTGGAGATGAGCCAGAGCTGATGAAAGAAACCTGACCACCTCTCTGCGATCGAGGCGACCAAGTTCGAAGAGCTCTACTACAAGAATGATGGCAGCTGGAGCAGTAGCTCCACCACGGAAGATGAAGCCGAGAACATCAGTGAAGAAGAAGCCATGTCGGCCCGTGATCAGGTCTGCGAGACCTCTCAGGCCAAAAAGGAAAAGACGATGGCGAGATTGAGGAGCTCTACGGCACGATCGATGGGCAGAAAGAGCAGTCAAGAGAGCTCAAGCTCACGGCTGGATGGGCCTGATGAGCGGATTCTTTTGGCGGCCTGCGCCGCTGCTGATGGTGCCGAGAAGGCCGCGGAGAATGCCGAGATAGCAGCACAAGCGGCTGAGCAGGCGGCCGAACAAGCTTTGGTGGCTGGGAAGGTCGCAGGACAAGCGATCGCGGCATCGGCATGGCTGCGTCAAGAGGTGGCACAAAGTCACCAAGTGAACAAGGTGGGCCAATCCTCTTCGTCCCACCAAGGAAGTCAGAAAGTGAACCAATCCCCACGAATCCGTGGAATAGATTCCAGCACGAACATGCTGGAAGAGGATGGACGGCCGAAAAGATGCGGGCCGAATACTACCGGGCCAAAGGCCTGAAGAAGCTTTGAATGCCTTGAGCCTACTTTTCCCAACCAAGGTCTGTCGAAAGACAGAGGGGGAGTCTGTTCCGCACGGTGCTAACACCGAACTGTACCGAAAGGCATTTGTTTCTCGAGAGTGAAAAAGGCACATCAGCCTTCCTTGACAAGCTAGTAATTAGTGGTCTACCCCAATTGCTATACCTTCAATATTCACAATGTTGATCCATGGCCTCAACTGCGATACACGCGAAAATGAAGAGGGAGATGATGATCAGCAAAGCTGATGCAAAAATAGTCTCCCACGCTGTGAGAAAGCCGTAGACCAAACGCCAAATGATCTTGAACTGGTGGACCATCCGAAGGACGCGTAGCAATCGTAAGAGACGCAAGCCGCGGGCCACAAGCACCTTCTCAAAGCCCGCCAGTTCTTCGGAGGCCAAAGGTATAATCAATAGCGCCACAGCGCCGGTGCAAATCAAAACAAGATCCAAAATAAACCATCGGTCGTACAGCAAAGGTAGGCCAAGAGCAAACAAGCGAAATGCAGCTTCTGCGATGTAAATACTCAGAAACATTCGCTCAACTCCAGCAAACCAAAAACCTGACTCATACTCAGAGCCTTCCAGGGACAGTTCGGCTTCGAAGCCAATGGTCACCAAATTCCTAAACAGCCAAGACATCGCAATACACGATGACATTGCACATGACAGACAAAAAAGGTGGCTTCGTGCTTAAAGGCAAACACGTATTCAAAGACGCTGCAAAGCATCAGAAGGATAACAAATCCTGCAATGTAGTCGAATCGGGGCGAGGACACCAAAGATGCTGCCCATCGTCTCGCTCGATCGATTTGAGATAATGGTTCTGATGGTGTGTCCTGGGGCTTCATCTCTTGGACTGAAACCTATTCGACCAATTTTCGATGCAACTGCGCAAGTACTAAGGCTATTGTGAAGGCTACTGCATGCCAACAAGGAACGTCACCCCATACATGTCCAGTTTTTTGGAAATAGTTTTAACTCGGTTTTTTACAGCATCTTCAAGCGTATTCTCTCAAAGAACACCGACCAGAAGCGGCAGGTGTCGTACTTAGCTATTCAGAGCTGATCGAAGTTGTTTTTTGCAAAACCCTGTGCACGTCAATGCGCCAACTTCTTGCATTCCCAACTTCTTGCATTCCCTTCCTGTTTATATTTACCTTCCTACCTTCAGTGACACTTTGTCCTCGGACTTCGCTAGCATATCGGAAAGCAGCTTTCGCAAAGGTCCAGCTGGACATTGCTGCACTGTCTTCCGCGACCTGAAGATGTCAGGTCAATCACTGAAGATCTCAGAGATTCTCAAGGCCCTAGGCTGGAGGCCATTGCACTTGGGTTTGAGGTCATCGGTCTCTTTGGGTTGGAGACTATCGCTCTTAGTTTAGAGGCCAATGCTCTTCGGTTGGGGG
>CAXAMN010017435.1:88345-109482 GCA_963970005.1 Durusdinium trenchii
TCAATCAACCAATCAACGAACCCATCAACCAACCAATCAACCAATCATTCAATCAACCAATCAAACAATCAATCAACCAACCAATCAACCAACCAACCAATCAACCAAACAACCAACCAATCAGTCAATCAATCAATCAATCATTCAACCAGTCAATCAATCGATCAATCAATCAACCAATCAACCAGTCAACCACTCAATCAACCAATCAACCAATCAACCAATCAATCAATCAATCAATCAATCAACCAATCGACCAATCAGCCAACCACACAATCAGTAATCAATCAACCAACAGCCAAAACCAACAACCCACAACCAACCACCAACCGCAGCAACCAACAGCAACTAACAACAAGCAACAACCATAAACCAACACCAAATCACCAACGCAGATAGATAGAAAAATCGATAGATAGCCAGCTAAATCAATAGAAAGGTAGACAGGACAGACAGGACAGACAGACCGACGGACGGACGGACGGACGGACCGACGGACAGACAGATAGACAGACAGACAGACAGCCAGCCAGGGAGGCAGGCAGGCAGGCAGACAGACAGACAGCCAGACAGACAGACAGATAGCTAACCAACCAGAAAGATGATGCATTGCTGAATGGCCATGCTGTCAACCACTGACACTCCAACCAGCTGTCACTCCGCCATCGGCCATCCAACAAACAAACCCTTCCTATAATTTTCCTATCTTGAAACTTCCGCCACCGCCTTGCGGTACCTATGTTATAAAGCTACTTGCTTTCACAGCCAGGGATGCCAGCATCTTTGCCTCTTTCATCAACCAGAACTTCCACTCCATACATCAACTTACCTCCTTCTATTTTGGCGCAGATAACTCCATTCTGCTCAATTCTTCTGCATCTTCATCCTGCACATTGACATACTCACCTCTCCCAGGCGGCCTACGACTCCATTGCCAGAGGGATATGGGGGGCCCCTACATTGTCTCCTCCGTCAACAAGATGCTTCCTCCGCCGCTGGATAGAATACAGCTTCTGTGGACTCGAGGTTTACTAGTCTTGCAGCTCTTCTACATCAATACTGAGGCTAGCAGGAGCCACGAAACGGCTGGCCCGGAGACTGCGGCGCTCGTCTTTGCCATTTTATCCTTTCTATGTGTTTCAGCGCTCTTTTAACTAGCGGTTCGTCCTTTGGGCGAGAACCAAGCTCGTCCAGGCCAAGAGGAACAGAGGCTGAAAGAGAAGGCGTGATGGAAAACGACATCTTCCGTCCAAGCTTTTCAGACATGGTGGCAAACGACCTTTTTGAACTTTGGGTTGAGGCCACAGCAGATGGTTGAGAACAATGAAGGGAACAGTGGCAGAGGCTGGTTTGTAAGCAATGGTCCCATGTGGACTTGAAGGAACCCCGCTCAATCGGGATGAGTTCCAGGAGTTCAGGCAGCGGCTGATCCAAGAAGGTCATGGGCCGGAAGTGTCCTTAACGATCGCATGCCGCAACCTCAATGAGTACATCCATGACCTGGAATACCAGAAGAGCCCGGAGCTGAGGACAGAGATCAGAGACGCACGGAACATTTTGAAGTACCTTCAACACTTGCTGCTCTTCTGCGGCAAGAAGGATCCCAAGGCTTACATTGAAGTGGGAACAACTTCAGTTTTTTCTCTGACAATGAGACACTTGCAGGAGATGAGGATGCAGGTGGCAACGAAGCTTCATAAGCGGCAGCCAGACGCATGGAATGAGATGAACTACTAACTATTACAACATGGAGAATGAAGAGTCAGAGAACGAGGAAATTGAAGTAGAGTCAGAAAATGAAGAAGTTGAAGTGGAAGAAGAGGGAGAGCCAACGATGGTCACAATGAAGAAGAAGAGTATGATGAACACAAAGGGAATAGGACCCCGGATGAGGTTGGCTGATGGACAAGTGCCTGTACCAGAGCAATCAAAGCGTGAATCATGAAGTATAACAAACTCAGAGAGAGAGAGAGAGAGAGAACAGTTTCACTAACTGGAATTTAAAAATGTAAAGAAGGTAGGAACTTGTGAGACACCACAGGCTCCCAAGGCGGGGTGTGACAAGGATGACACACACACACACACTTTGAAGTGAGAAGTGTACCAAGTTTAACCATACCGCAGCGGCTAGAGACCAGCCGAAAAGTCCGTGTTTTTGAGACCCGAGCTTACCTGACCGGGACCCCAAAGCTAGCATGGTCATCCTGGCCTACGAGATTGGCGGACGGTGGGGGGGCAGTACGTCCGGGCCCTTGCCCGCATGCCCAAAGTCATGGTGGACCCAAGGACGTGCCACAAGTGAAAATTTCGTTCAGCGGGTGATAACATATAAAAAGGGTAGGAGGAAATATGCCTGAAATGAAAAAGAGAGGCCGTGGACATACCAAGAGAATCCGCTGACGTGCCGAAATCGACGTAGCTATTCATGATGTCAAGAATTGCGGGGGACCTGCGAAGGGAGATCGTAGACATACAGTGGAATGCACCAAGCTAGTGACATTTTTTAGAACGAATGTAGGATGTAAGATGCCCCGGACATGTTCAGAATGGCGGGCGACTTGCGAAGGGAGGCTGCGGGACTAAAACATGTTTTTCCTTAACAGCGTATGCTCATGGGGTCGGCAGGCCGGACAAGCTTGCGCGCGACCCGGTGCAGTGCCCAGGTCCAGATTCAACAGGGTTCTGGAAGATTCCGGAGCAGTCTGGCGCAAGAGCCAGGTTTATGTTCAACGGGGTTCCGGAAGTTACAATGCAGGGCAATGGTAAGTAGATTTTTGCTGCTGTTGGGGATAGCACCTATAGCCATTTTTTGGTCACGCGTAGTACCGAACCATTCTGTGGAAATAGCCCGTCTGCAGCAAAAGTGTTTATTCGTTGAAAAAACGGTCCCTGACAGCCAGGAGAACTTATAATCAAAACGTTAGTTTGTGACATGCAAAGCCGAGAACTTGCACCTTAAAGAAAGCGCCGGTTGGTCCGTTGGTCCGGACAAGGTCGAATCCTTTCAATCAGTTTGTCAGGAGCGGAAAACTCAGGATGGTAAACTTGAACCTCGCATGGAGGAGAAGCTTTGGTGGCGATACGCCCGATCTTGTACCAACCTCTTCTCATGGTCTCCTAGCCTCATAAAATGCGGGTGCACAGGTGTTTGGCCCGGCCACGGCCTAAGCGTTGGAAGAACGCTTGTGCTGAGGTGGAGTCCAGGTACATCTTCATCTCAACAACTGTATTGTCACCTGGCCCCTCCTGGCAACCAAACAAGAATTGCAAGCTGTCAAAGCCACACCCTCAGCAAGTAGGCCTGTTGCGGCCAGCACTTCTGCCTCCATGGGGGCTCAAGGCAGTGGATGTTTGCCCCCCTTGAATTGTGGAAAATCAGCCCGCAACTGGTGCTCCTCTTAGAAGCCTTTGACGATGCCCAGTCACTGTGACTGCATCCTCTCTTCTGAATTTGTTCAGCCATCAAACGCTTCCATCTGCGGAATATACTGTTCTGTCCTTCGCCCTTCTCAAACCTCAGGACCATATCCTGCGTAGCCTGTTTATGGCTGCCATGGCTGTCTTCGTTGGGCTTGCCATGTATGTTAAAAAACGCCGAACGCTATGCTGCACATCAATTCGCTCCTGACTGACGTAAAGGCATGGTCCTAGTGCACTCCTGACAAAAAAAATTTGCCGTTTTCAGCAGTCAGGCGCTCTTCATCTGCCACTGATGCGGCATCGAAAACATCTAGGCTCGAGTGTGAAGGTGCACCTCGGCCCCGCCCATCCTGAATCTTCATACTCACCAACTTTGGCACGCACTTGCTGTTCGCAGCAATCTCTGGCCCTCCAGCATCCATCACCACAAGTCATGCAGCCGTCATTGTAGTCGGTGTGGGGCGCTTCGAACCCTTTCCAAGAACATCCCGCTCCATCTTCAGCCATCTCGTCGGCCTCGAGCCGCATGGCAATCCCAGGGGCCTTTGGTCTTCTCTGTTTGGGCCTACCTGGAGTGCCGGGACTTGGAAAGCAGTACTTCTTCCATCTGCAGGATCACAACCTGCGCCATGGCCAAACATTGCACGATAGCATCATCGCCCTGGACTTTTGCGTTCCCTTGTGGGCCCTCCTGGCAACATTTCTTGGGATCAACCTTGGCACGACTTCGACAACAGGTTGGGCGACCGTTGTCCTCCGTCACCATTGGAAATTTGGCGGCTACGTGGCGCGGTTGCCAGGAAATCGTTGGACCAAACGTGTACTGAATTCGCGCCCTGCCAGCCGGCAAAAGGTCGGAAGACCATTTGCAACTTGGGAAACTTACTTCGAAAAATTCTGCAGGTACAACGGGTTGGGAACTTGTTTCCGGAGTTGATTTCATTTCCCGGGATCATGTTTTTGAACCAAAGAAATTCTTGTTTTTCACCCCGCCTGCGCCCTAAACGGGCCGCCTTCGGACGTGCAGGCGCAAAGTCAAAGTCAAGAGTCAAGTTCTACCCCGCAACCCGCCCCAAACCTAAGATAAAACCTCACCTCGGGGGACCAAACATTCCGAAAATAAGAACTTTTAGCAAAACCCTGTGTGTTAGCACGCGCCGTTTCCAAACATATTCATACCAAATCACAGTTGGGACACCAAGTTGCGTAGCACATGCTAACACAGGAACTCCAGGTGTGGGGTTTGTCAGCATCCCACGAGAATTGCGCAACAAATATTTCATGGTTGGCGGGGCTGGGACGGAAATGCAGCCGCGGCTGCACGTTTCGCGAGCCGGCGTCCCGGCGTGGATGCTCAAACCGCCAGACGCGGTATGAACCGCGGAAGGCACGCCGAGGCCTCCATCAGACCGCGGCAAGAACGTGAGCCGATGGGAGACGGTCCAGGCCGCGGCAAGAATGTGGGGGTTCCCCAAGAAGACCTCGAGTATATCCCAGATATCGAACTATTCTCGTTTTTGGTACCAACGCCTTCTTCAGTTTCTCTTACGTCCTGGCCGCCCTGTCAAATGGGACGGACGCAACGGCAGAGGCATAGAGACACAACCGGCAAAGGGAAGAGCGCTAACCGCCATGCCACTGGGGCGAGCTTGGGGCAAAGCAATGCGTGAGACGCGGGGTCCAGTTTTTAAAGTAGCCAGTCAACACGATGCAGTTGCGGAAAATGGGTCAGGTGGCGTGGCACGGCCCATCACAGAACCCAGCAAAAGCTGCACGGGGCCCACCAAGTGGAGTGGGAACTGAGCTTCAACGCTCAAGGCCGCCGAGAAGGCGCCGGTGGGACTCATAGTTCATTGCCGCACGGCAATCTTCACAGCAGAAAGCGCGGCCACGCCGCCTGCAGAGTTCAGAGTCGCTAGCCGCAGTCGTTTCATCATCCACGCACGCCATCATTCAAGCAAACGTCCCCGGAACCCCCTGACGCTGGGTGTGGCTGGAAATGGAACAAGCATCGGTGAACGGCAATTTTTTTGCGCACGCACCGTCAATTGCACGGCATTTGTGCACCACAGGTGGCACACGGAGATTTTGAACGCGTTTCAGGTGAGCAGGTGTTGAAGGAATTTGCGGGCGCACAGCAGAACAGCAGTGCCAGAAAGGTACCTAATATATGCGCGAAAAAAAATTAACATTAACTTGCGTGTGTTTTATTGAATTGTCGTCATTTGAAGGGCTTTGCCCTCAGCTACGCACAAACGACGTTGCATGATTTAATTTTAAGAAACGTACCACAAAACAATGCCAGCACAGACCACGGATAGCAAAAAATATTGTGTGGGTAGCTGCAGCGCCCTGCAGCTTTACCCTCCGTTTGCATCAAGTAAGGTGAACATGTTCGTGACCGGTCGCCATGTCCATAGAGTAGAAGACTATGAGCTAATATTGAGTTCCTCCACGGCCCCTCCCATATATGCATCGTCCGCATGTCCATGTTCATGTTGTTTAGCTTTTTGTTGCTTGAGTGCGTCATGCACGTTTGAGCACTCCTTGTGGCCACAAGGTGTTCAAGTACTTTATTACACTGAGAGTGTTGGAAACCCATCAGCAACGGCCATGTTGAAATTTGCACAACAAAATGTCCAATGGAGGTGCCCTGGAAAACCCTTCGAAAAATAAGATCTAAATGTAATGTTTCTAGAGAACAAACAAAAAGCTCGGGAACCCCTTCTTTTGTGCTGCCAGATCGCAATGGCAACGAACAATGCGACACCGGTTCTCATTTTGTAAGGCATGTGTTGCAAGAAGTGCATGAGAGTATAGTTTTGGGGACTGGTGGGGTAGTTCCAGTGTCTAAACTGGAGATTAGGAGATAATGTTTTTTTTGAAATGCTGTGACAATGGACCAATTCCTGGGTCGGCTTAGGGCCCTGCCTGCAATTGTATTCACACATTTGCCTTGCAACTTGAAGGCCGGTGACATCAAGTTTCGTTGTTTCGCTAGAGGCAGTACCAAATTGTTTCCACGCCGTCGCACCAGTGGCTTTTCCTGGTGGTCCGAGGGCTATGCTCTGGCTTAGCCAAATTATGCAAACTTTTTACGTTTTTTTTGCGAAACAAGGCACGGAATGTAGTTGAACCACCTGCCAGGTTGAACTGCGAGGCCCTTGGCACAGTGATGGAACCCACCCCGCCGAGGCATTGCTGACTTCACTTCTAGCCATCACAAGGCCTTTGCGGACGAGTGTTCGTTAGCCAGGTGATCTTAGCGCACGGCTTTGCGCGGCCGTTTTCATTGATGCGCTGACAAACTGATCGCTACTAGGAGAAAGGACGCTACTAGGGGCTCCTGGCCGTACTACTAGGAGCAAGTAGCTAGAAGTAACAAGAAACTACTAGGCGCTCCTGGCATCCTAGGTCTCCTCTGCATGAGGTTTACCTAACAAGAGTTGCTCATGCCATAGCTACGGGTGGCAGTCGAGCAGCCATGAAAAGGTTACAGTGGCAGCTATTCGCCTTCAGTTTGACTTGCAGTTGTTCAACAGCGTTAGTGGTACTTGGGTGGGCATATGCGTTGCTATCCCTGAATTCGGTTCACTGGGCAGTGCACGTGTTGATTTCTTTCCCTGGCACTGACGCTTATGGCATGCCAATGCGGAGCTTCATGCGGCTTTGGCCAGTTTGCTTCCTCGTGGCTTGTCATTTTGCTGCCAAAAAGCCATATCAGCAAATTTGGTCGTTCGCCACAGCCCCTAGCTATGAGTAGAATCTACTCAACAAAGCTGCAAATGGAAGTCGGATTTCTTGGGCCGTCAAGGCATGCACCGGGGCCCAGGGACCCGTGCGAAGCTCACAGCTCCACCAACCAGAAACGAAACACGTTGGCAGAAAACGGTGACACCGCAACCGCTACTAGGAGCAAGGATGCTACTAGGAGCAAAGGAGCTGTCCTAAAAGCGATGGCCGCAGGCGGATTGCCCTTTTGGTTGAGCCCAATTGGATCGACAAATACTTTGCTGCAAGTGAACGCACAAAATGCCTCCAACGCCAGCTGTTGGGTGGCTCTGCTTTCGAGGTCGTCCACGCAGCCTTTCTTTTTGATTTTGTTCGAATTCTACTCACCCACAACTCTCTGCTGGACAGCGTCGCAAGTCACCCTCGCACTCGCCACCATCCGACCAGCGTTTCAACGGCATCGCTTGATTGCAGCGCCCCTGGGCCTTTGCCCTCTTGTTTGAACATGTTTTATTATTTCCGCTGCTGAGTTGGAGGCCATCGCCACTAGGTTGGAGGCCATCGCTATTAGGTTGGAGGCCATCGCTGTTAGGTCGGACACCATCGCTACTAGGTTAAGGGAAAAAAATACTATTAGGTTACGCAAGAGCAACACCAGTGAAGGCCAAAACCAACGGTAGTGTTTTGAGTCATTTATGCTCTTGCACCTGTGTCTATTTGTTGTAATGATTCGCGTGTTGTTCTTTCTCTGTGTTTGCACCTTTGAATCAGTTCTTGCTTCCTTTCTTGGACGAGTTCAAGATGGTCAAAGCGTGCTGCTCCCGCAAGGTGTTGATGCTGCAACTAGTGTCTGGTGCTTACCTGTTTTGACGCGTCAGGTCCAGTTGCAGGTTCCTTTCCAGGAGCCTAGTAGCGATGCCAGGAGCCAATAGTAGCTTCTTGTTCCTAGTAGTAAGGCCAGGAGAGCCCCTAGTAGCGTTCTGGTTCCCAAAGATTTGTCCAAGAACGCTCTGTTTTTTCCCAACATCGTTCCACAGAGAGCAGGCCTGACAGGCTTTGGTGCTTCAAGGCCAGGCTGTTTTGTCTTCACTCTCTGCACCAAAATTACTATTAGGTGAAAAGATCAACGAATCCTGTGTGCCAGGTGACGTGGGGTGTGAGAAGGGGTTCTTTCAGAATGCAACGTGATGGACGTGAGGACGTGCTTTCGGATTTGAACGAACTGCGAGTGGACGCGACTTGGCGACAGGGCAACAGGATTCCTCTTCGCCAACGGCGTGAAACAGCAAAACAACAGTGCGGCATGTCAGGAGGCCATCGCTGCCAGGAGCAAGGACGCTACTAGGTGCGGCATGTCATGATGCCTGTCTTTGACCGTCCAGAGTTCGAGCGTTGGTTTCTTCTCGGTGACTGGGCTATGGCTGTGCTACCTGAAATCACGCCACTACAGGGTCAGTTGCGAGGCAGAACCACTTGCACGGATCGTGCGCGGACGATCGCCGAGAAACGCCACAGTTTTGACCAACCTGTTTTTCATCAACTTCTAACTCGACGTTTCTGGCTCTTAGGTTGGAGCCCATCGCTACCAGCAAGGACGCTACTAGGGGCTCCTGGCCGTACTACTAGGAGCAAGGAAGCTCTTAGGTTGGAGCCCATCGCTAGTAGACTTTTTTCTTTTTCGGCTTCTCTCGCTTTCGGTGAGACGAACGGATAAGCAATGTCAGGGACCGCGGCACAGCTGCCTTGCACCTTGCGGTTCCGGCAGTGCACCGTCTTAGCATCCCATCAGAAATGTACACTTCAGCGACACTCGCGGCTGTTACCGTCTAAGTCTGCATGGCTTCTTGAAGACTTTCACCTGTGCAGTCCTGAAGCGGTGTCCGGTGTCGAGGGAAGGAAAGAAAAGATGTAGCAACGGCCTCCAACCCCACTAGCGATGGTCTAAAATGAGAAAGAAAACCGGAGAACAAAAATCAACTCTCAATTCATGATTTGACGAATCTAAAGTCTCCAATTCGTTGGCATTCAGCGTTTCTACAAACCTGCAAGAAGCGTTGTAACTCTGCTTATCGCACAGTTTCTCCTCGATGGTTCTCACCAAAGCTTTCACTGCTGACTCCACTCGTGGGTCCTGGCACAAAGGGAACCAAGTGACGAAGTCAGTGAAATGTCTAGGCCCTTTTGAAAGGGACCTTTGCCTTCGTTTCCTCTAGGCATTGCCTGTAAATGGCCAATTCCACTCTTCGAGAAACGACTTGACTCCTAGTAGCAAGGCCAGGAGCCCCTATAGTAGCGTTCATGTTAATTACGCGGTTTCGAACTCAAACGGATTGAAAGACCTCGTCATCCTGGAGCTCTGAGGTGTACATGATCACTTCCGAGAGGCAGGTCACCACCTGATCGATTTTGCGGGTAGCTTAGGCGCTCAAATCTGTTCACGTCTCGTTTGACTGAATCCTCATGATCCAATAGCAAGGACGCTACTAGGGTGGAGGCCATCGCTAGTAGGGTGGAGGCCATTACTATATAGTAGCAAGAAGAAAGTCAACAATCGTTTCATCTCAGATGGACACGACCTACACGACCTCGCCTGAACGCCCAGGTCGGTCCACATGCGATGCGCGCATCGGAGCGCCTGAAGCTTCACCTGAAAACGCGACTGAAGCTTCTAAGGCAAATAGAAGGCCACTTGGATTAAAACCAGAGAGAGCTGTCACAAGTGGAAGCAAACCCTACTAGTGCATCGCTACTAGTAGCATCCTTGCTACTAGTAGTAATGGCCTCCAACCTACTAGCCACGACCTAAAGCTGCCGCAGAAGCATATTTGCAAATCTTGCAGAAGCAAGCAAGCATCGGCCTCGGCATCTTCACCTCGGGTCTTCTCCAGAATTGCCTGAATCGATCAGCTGAAAGTTAAAATTGGAATAGAAAGAAAGAGGAAATTGCATCCGAAAATGTCTCGCTTTGGCGATGCCGCCCCAAGGGTCTTTCGCTTCTTCGAGGATTTCATCTTTGGGGAATTCAAACCCTTCGTTGCTATGGATGGTACTTGGTACCCCGGCTTTTGCCACCCTTCCTACGGTTTTACGGAATGTGTAAAAACAAGATTACAAACTTTAAAAAAATTGTCAACGTCACATGTCTTAGTGAAAACAAGGAGACTGTGATCTGTTTCGACTGCTTCGATGTGTTCTTTCCTGTTCCCCACTTTCATCCGACCGGATCCCCTTTGCCTGCATGAGGCGCTTCACAGCATCGCCAGGTGCGGCACTAGTCATCGTCACCAAGGCGGACTGAAGGGCCTACAAGGGAAGAGCCCTACAAGGGAAGAGCCCTACAAGGGAAGAGCGAAGAGCCAAGATGGGGTTTTTCATGTTTTTTTGCCATCCGTTTTGTTCATGGTGTCTATCCGTTTTGCTTGCTAGGAGAAAGTGCATGACTATTACAGTAGTAGCAAGGGCGCTACTAGTAGCGACGCACTTGTTCCTAGTAGCGAACATTGTTTCTAATAGCAAACATTGTTACTACTAGTAAGGCACTTGTTCCTAGTAGCGAGGCACTTGTTGCTAGTCGCCCAATCCGATAGGTCTTCGCCTCTTCGAAGCCAAGCGAAGCTGGTTGGTCCTTTCTCCCCGCGGGTGAGCAACTGGCGTTCATTGGGTAAATACCACAGGAATCGGTGAAGTCGTTACACCAGGAGCAGATCATAGCATTTGGCTTGAGCAGATAAACCTGAAGGTGCTACTCTACCTGAGGCAACCAGCAGAATATGATCAAGATAAACGCGAGAAATGGAATGACCGAACATGTTAATTGCGGCTTTGGCTTGGCGACTTGGAATCAAAACCAGTCGGAGCTGTCGCAAGTGGAAGCAAACCCGTTCCAGATTTGTGCACAATGAGTGTCAAAATGAGAGTTTGAAGGAAGCTAAACGCAATCCTTGTAAAGTACAACTAGGGGCTCCTGGCCTCGCTACTAGGAGCAAGGACGCTACTAGGGGCTGGATTTGGAGCAAGCATACAATTGCAGCCTTGGCACCTTGCAGAAGGTTTTCGCACTACCTTGGCACCTTGCTACTAGTGGCATCCTTGCAGCAAGGTGCCTGTGCAGAGTCCAGATGAGCCATTTGCAGCTTGCTTTGGCCTGTAACCTGCTCATCCTGAAAACTTTCGCAACACATTTGATGCAATGTGTGCAGTAGAGGACTGCTACACAAAGGGCACTATGGTAAGACGTGCGAATCACATGGTGATTGCAACCCAGTGAAGTCATTGGCATAGCGGCACAATGCGGCACAGCGCGGCACAGCAATCACAGTGGAAGGCGTCCCACCCAACCTCCGCACCCCCGAAGCAAGTTCATCTGTGTCAAAGCTCCATTCATGAAGCTCACCGGCGGACAAAGAAAGTACTTTTTAATTACCACCCACTTTGCAAAAAGGTACGCCGTCAGAAACTGGATTTTGGGATCCATTCACTTCCATTCGCTACGAAGGGAGCAAGAACACTATTAGGGGCTCCTGGCATCGCTACGAACGGAGCGATCGGACGCTACTAAGTACCACGTGTTTCCGTTGCGTTCCACTCGGCACGCCTGAGACAAAGCGCCAGTGAGGTCGTCCGAAGGGAGGAACTCAAAGAGATCAAAGATCGCCACCGTCACGTCCTGCAGATCCTGCAGATCCCGAGGATTCGCTACGCTCGCAGCTAGCTGTAAAAGGAGAAAAAGAGAGGAAGAGAAAGAAGAGAAGAGAGGACGAAAAGAGAAAAGAGAGGAAAAGAAATGTTCCTCCACTCTTTGCCCAATTCATCATCAGAATCATCTTTGAATCTTCGTTCAATAAGCTTGTGATGTGTCTCTTGAGATCCCAAAAGGCAGATTCAGTTTTCGTTCAATCTTCGCCCATGGGGCGAGCAAATGAAACATGATATTGAGCTGCTTGGCGGTATTTTGTAAAACCAAAACATGTCCAGTGTAAAATGCCAAACACATGACGAGCAAGACTTCAAAACGTTCAGCAACGTCACTAAGAAACACTTCTGAATTTGTGAAACATGTCAGACCTGTAGCGTTCTGTTGCAGAGCCGTCCCCGGTAGCCGCCTCAAGCGATTCTCCCCAGATCTTCACCTCTTCACCTCAGGAAAACGATCGGCGTTCCAAACAACCCAAACCTTTGGCCAATGGCCTGCAAACCCAAGAGCGATGGCCTACAACCTAATAGCGATGTCACCCATGTTTGAGGCAACGACGGGCATGTTTTGTGGATCCTTGTTTGAATGCCAAAGCGAGGAACTTCAAGCAGCTGGTGGCCACCTAAGAGATGCCAAGAGCTGCCCAAAGGGGTAGCAGCAAGAAACAGCCTTTAGAAAAGGAGCTTGATTGAAAAACATACAATGTAAAGGTTTAACAAAAAAAATACAACACAAGAAAAAACATACAATATAATATAGTGCCTAAATGTATTCCAAAAATGAAAATATATATACATATAACTTGACTATAGTCCCAAGTGGTCGCGACCAAAAAAAAAGGTGGCTCGATTTCTAGATTTATGTTGGCAATGCTAAAGGTAGGTGGTCCAAGGCAAAAAAACAAAAACAAAAACTTGAAACATCAACATCTCCAATCTGGGTCAAACGCATCAAACCACCACCAGCTGTGTCCACTTAACACCTGCGCAGGGTGGTGACAGGAAGCTTGCGACACCACTTCGTGAAACATCGTTTCCCGACCAAGCATTAGCATGTCCGATACCAAGCTGTGGCGGCCTTCAAAGTGCACTACGCTGAAGATCCGTGGGTTGATGTTTTCGTTTCAAAAACCTAAGGCCTCCTTGGCGGCGCGTGGCTGCGACAGCCTTCGCTTCTTTTTGGGCGCCTTCTCCTTGACCAAACGCAGCCTCATGAAGATTCTCTGCGGAAACACAGGGGAACATTGAGTTCGAACAAATTGTTTTTGCGCCACGCAGCCACAACACGTGGTGAGTTAGGTTTCTTCTTGCAGCTTGTGATGCTGACGGGACCATCATTTCATCTGTGTCTGGCACAATCAAATGAGGCCGCGAGCGCTTTATGCAAAATCTCTGTGAAGCTAGCCACTTCTGCCCTATCAACATCAGCAAAAGAACTGACTTGAACTCAACCAAACACCTTCCTAGCATCAATAGTAGTGCTGAATCAGGAGGTCTTCCGCAATCACCGTTCTCACTGTCTGAGTGACGGGCGCAAGGGCATGACAAGACTGGAGGGCGGAGGAGATATCCTGCAGATGGCCATCAAACGCAACGCAGTGAAAATAGCACAAACGGTGCACAAGCATTGTTCATACATATACGAAGCAATAAGTAATTATATGAATATTAAATAAGTAACTATTGTTAGGCCATTGTCCTTTTTGATACCATAATTGTGTATATGTATCGCGTTTCTTGTTCTTTATGTGGTGTTTTTGTACGTCTGTCTTTGTTTTCTTGCTTTTCGTAGTACCATTCCGTACCATTCCACGAATTCCAGTCCGAAAGGCAGTTTAAGGCCCGTCATTTGCAAACATCTTTACTAAACGAGTGTCCCTTCTTCGGGTTCGCTGGTTTCCGGCAAGCTCGGACCGCGGTTGTCAGAGCACGGTTGTCTACCCACACAGGTATCTGTGCAGGTTTGGAGATTTTAAAAGAAAAAGACAAAATAGCAATTAGAAACAAGTGCGTAACAGGTGCCTTACTAGTAGAAACAAGAAGCTATCCTCGATTAGATCCTCGGAACTAATGGCGATGGCCTCCAACCTAAGAGCGATGACCTCCAATAGTAATGGCCTCGTTCCATGTTTCATATTTTGTTCGTTCGTTCCACTGTTCGTCTCGTTGATTTCTTTTTTGGGTTTGTTGTTCGAATTGCGTTCTTCGATTTAGAGACTGCAAAATTGCCAGGTGTCCTTGGAAGTGAGAGGCATCAGGAGCTCCTCAGCTAGGCCATCGGCCTCTGCGGTGAGAGTTGTCAGGGCCGCGAGGAGCGCCTCAACTCGACGTGAGAAACGAAGAATGGTTTAGTTCTAGTAGCGAACATTGTTCCTAGTAGCGAACATTGTTACTACTAGTAAGGCACTTGTTACTAGAAGCGATGCACTTGTTCCTAGTAGCAAACATTGTTCCTAATAGCAAACATTGCTCCTAGTAGCGATGCCAGGAGCCCCTAGTAGCGTCCTTGCTCCTAGCTCTTGCTCCGTTCCTAGTAGGGCCAGGAGCCCCGTTCGTAGCAATGGCCTCCAACCTACTAGCAACGGAAGCTCTGTCGGATCTAACAGTGAAGTCTGACGACAGATTCGACGTCTGAGGTTCACTCCAGTGCTTTGGACGCATCCTCATCTTTGGGCTCTGCCTTTGGCCTGCTGAGAAGCCTCTCTTGCTTGCCACGAGCCCAGTCAAGGACCTGTCCGTTCGCTTCGACCGCAAACCACCAAAAACACGCCGACTTAGGATGACTTCGGTACATAGCTGTAGCGACCCGGATGGGTGGAATTCATGAAAAGCCAAGACGTCCCGATGACATCTGACTGGAATACTTCTTACCATCTTGACTTCGGCTTTGCTTCGCCTTCCATCGTCTTCCTCTCCTCTTCCCTCCTCTTCCTCCCACCGCTTCTGTTGCGTCCCTTCCAGCCTTGGCGATGCGGGTCTTCACCTCCTCAGGCTCCAAGAAGAGGCAGAAGCGCGCGAAGGCAGCGCCCCCCCTAGCGGAGTACAGCTGTGCTCCGTGTTGCGTCCGTCTGGAAATGGTCTTGCCATGTCTTTTTCGATGTTCTCCCGGCTTTCAAGAAAGGGGTGAAGAAATCATGGCAGGTTTGGAGTCACGTTCCACACAGCACAAGGTCCAGGTCATGCATTTTGGTGCATGTGAGGGTAACCATGTAACCGTCCGGGTTGCCCGGTGTGCGCCAGCAACTGCAGCTGGTTGAGTGAGGCAGCATGCGCAACGTTGGCCCAGGAGAGGTCCTGGCACAATGCGAAAGGACTATAACGATACTCCGTCCTGGCGGATTGTTCGATGGCCACCATGCCCCATACATCTCCAGTCCTCAATGGAAGAGCTGGTAATGAGGCTTGGCATCAAATCGCGCTTCAGCAACCTGGCACCAGATGTCAAGGCGGCAATGAAGGCCTTTCCACGAAAAGACAAGAAAAGGCGTGAAGTATGGAGGCCATCGCTAGTAGGTTGGAGGCCGCTATTAGGTTGGAGGTCGGCAAAAAAGAAAAGAAGGCGTGAAGTACTCGCGGCCTCACGGGGATCTCCTGCGCGTCGATGGCACTGCCGTCGGGCGCCGGCTGCCTGAGGAAGCTGTTGACAGCGCTACCGGAGATGCCAAAGAGCCTCGGCACTCGGCATCGCTTGGAGTCCGACGACAGAGAGACATGTTGTTCCTAGTAGCTGCTTGTTCCTAGTAATGGCCTCCAACCAACTCCTGGTAGTTTCTTGTTGTTTTTTTTGCTTTTTCTTTGTTGTATTGCTTGCTTTAATTTTTCTTGTTTAGCCTGCTCGGCCCTGCCTCCTTACTTGATAAAGGGACTAAACACGCTCCTAACTACTAGGACACCACTACATATGGACGCAGGATAGCTCACGCTTGCACTGTTGATTTGGTTTCTAGATTTTAGGGAAACTTGGCGGAGGCTTCATCGCTTGAATCCATTGGTTTTCATCTCAATACTGCGACGGCAGTTCCACAGCATCTCAGAACCGCATCCAAGGCACCGCAACAAGGCTGGCATCATATCTTGCGCTGCCACAAACTCTGGTGTCGCCTGTCGAAAAGGACGGTTGTAGAGAGAGGGCAAACCGAGCCACCAAGTCGCCTTCTTCAGGATCCAAAGGTAGAAGCAAACCAGCCTCGTCAAGAAGGCAACGGGACTCGGTGTTTTTTCCTCCATTCCGACTCTCCAAACCTACTAGCGGTCTGCGTCCACTTTCCGATTCCTTCTCCTTCTTCCTTTCACGTTCAAAAAAACAATTGTGTAAATACTTCCAGGACACTTCAACAAGCACAAAGACGTAGGGGTCGGTCTGTCTGTCTGTCTGTCTGTCGGTCGGTCGGTCGGTCTGTCTGTCTGTCTGTGACAGGCGTGCCCGAACAATGTAATTTGACATGCTGTGGGGAGCAAGGCTGAGACTCTCCGAGAAACCCAACCTCTGACTTCGCAGCAGCCCCTCTTCGAGTTCGCCATCGCCTTTGAAGGGATCCACTGTGGCGGCTTGTACCTCGCAGTTGGTGTCTGCCAAGCATGCCGCGTTGCTACGATTTGCAAAACTGTGGTCTCAGACTGGAAGGTTGGAGGCCATCACTACTAGGAGCAAAGGGCATCGCTACTAGGACCAGGAGCAAGGACGCTACTAGGGGCGCTGCTGGCCTTACTAGTAACAAGAAGCTATTAGGTTGGAGGCTGGAGAGCACTTCTTTAAGAAGCAACCGATGTGGCACACCCTCAACCAAGTCCTTGCCCAGATCCTGGCGGATCCGAAGAAAGCTGCAAAGTCCAAAAGAAACCATGTTTGAGGCGATCGCCTCCAGAAATCAAAGAAAAACGCGCGCGCGTGCACATAACGTGCTTAATGTATCTTAATATTATAAATATAAACACACTGTATAAGACCGCTACCAGCACTGGATCTGGGAACCGACGAAACCGATCATCAAGAATTTGTCTACGCTCGTCAAAGCCTGCAAGGCTTTGGACCTTTCCAGCGTGGCAGGGCTGCAAGCCACCTGCTGTGGACCAACAAACAGCGCTGGCAACTGCCCTTTGCTCCTAGCAGCATTCTTGTTCCTAGTATCGATGCCAGGAGCCCCTAGTAGCGTCCTTGCTCCTAGTAGCGATGCCCTTTGCTCCTAGTAGCTTCTTGCTCTATTTCAAACTCAATGTCTTCTCTCACCTGTAGTGCGGCGATATGTTCACTTCTGATGTTGCTCCTGTGGCTGAATTGCTTCCCAAATGTCACCTTTTGCCCTATTGTGTCTACTAGCCATGGCCTCCAACCTAGCAAAGGCCCTCCAACACCCAAGTTTCCCAAAATGCCTCTAGGAACTTCTTCAAGAAAGGCGACAAGAATCCGCCAACCGATCTGCAGAGTGCCGAGAGTGTCAGTAGCACCTCGCCATCCTGGAAATTGGCAGAACGCTTGAGAACAGTTAAGTTTCCAAACAGAATCTAGTAGCGATGCCCTTTGCTCCTAGTAGCTACTTGCTCCTAGTAGTACGGCCAGGAGCCCCTAGTAGCGTCCTTGCTCCTAGTAGCTAAGTGTTGGAGTTCTGCAGAGAAGCCTTCTATTTACCATCGACTGGTAGCGACTCACAAGCAGATCCAATCCCATTTCAATGAACCTCGACGACCTGTTGAAAAATGTTGAATCTCTTCTTGGGAAATTGTGGTTCTTTCTCGAACAACTCTTGTTCCGCAAAACATTCGTCGCTTTGGCAACATCACCCCAATCCTAAGTTGGAGGCCATCGAAAGTGGAATTTACAATGAAGGGGAAGGAATCAGAACGAAGGGCAGTGACAAAGGGCATCGCTACTAGGAGCAAGAAGCTACTAGTAGCTCCTGACAATACTACTAGGAACAGGAAGCTACCAGGTGGAGGCCATCGCTATTAGGTTGGAGGCCATTGCTACTAGTAGCAAGAAGCTACTAGTAACAAGTGCCTCGCTTGTAGTAACAAGTGCCTTACTAGTAGTAACAAAAAGCTATTAGTCTATTTTAAGTTACTAGCAAGAAGCTATTAGCTTATTGTTTCTAGTAGCTTCTTGTTACTACTAGTAAGGCACTTGTTACTAATAGCGATGCACTTGTTACTACTATCAGCTAGCAAGAAGCTACTAGAACATGGTCCAATTCGACGACTGCCACGGTCCAGGTCCACTTCGCTCTCTATGGCCTGCACGCGAGGGCTGCAATGGGGGGTCATCAGGTAGACTTCAGTCGTCTGGTCATTTGGAGTTTAGACCATGACTCCTCCTAGTAGTGTCCTTGCTCCTAGTTCAGCAACATGGCTTCGAGCATGTCGCTCAGAATGTCTGGCAGTGAGCCAAAGCAGTTTTCCGTGATAAAGAGCTTCACTATGAGGTCGAAAGCTCCGCCTTTGGCTGCAAAGCCAATGCCAAGAGCGGCTTGACAATGTCTTTGAGTCGCTCCAAAATGCCATGGCCCAAGGAGCTGACGATGCTGCGCACCTCGCTACTAGGAGCAAGAACGCTACTAGGAACAAGTGCTGCGCTACTAGTAACAAGTGCCTTACTAGTAGTAACAAGAAGCTACTAGGGGCTCCTGGCCTTACTACTAGGAGCAAGGACGTTCCTAAAGGGATGTTCTTTTGGCCCGCCCGTACTTAAGTAGGGGGCCTAGTAAAATAATTGAGTAAGGCCAGTAGCTATTCAGTAGGACGCTGCTAGCTACTGGACGCGGGATAGCTCACGCTTGCCAGTCCTGCTCTTGCTCAAAGTGTAAAAGCGCAACAGTAGGGCCAGTAGGGTACTATTTCTACTAGCCGTTACTAGCCTAGTAGCGATAGCCTCCACCCTAGTAGCTACTAGCCTGATGCAAGGAGTTGAAGGAAGCTCCTCCCGCCTAGAAGAGTTTCCGTAAGAAGAGCCCGAACCCTTCTGCGATAGCAGCTTCATGAATGTTGTCCCTATCTTCCCTACTTCTCTTACATCTTCTTGCCCTAGTAGGTTGGAGGCCATCGCTAGTAGTCAACAAAACAAACAACAATTGTGTTTCTTCATCGCCCTATCTGAGGTTCGGTCACACTGGCAGCAAGCAACGGCCGCGCTGGCCCCTGCTGCGTCCAACCTCTGAGTCTTTGACTGCAGGAAATTCCCCAAATTGAAAGCATTCCTGCTCCGTTCGTAGCGATCCCAGGAGCCCCTAGCAGCTTCTTGTTCCTGATAGTATGGCCAGGAGCCCCTAGTAGCGTCCTTGCTCCTAGTAGCATTCTTGCTCCTAGTAGCAGGTAAATGCAAAAAACAAAGTCGTAAAGAAAGATCAATCCTCAGAGGTAGTGAAGTCCAAGTACTGAAGTTGTGGTCGATTGAGTGCAAGTCAAACTCGCATCTACGTCCATCCCTTCTTTACTCACATTGATAATGAAACGAATTTGTATGCTTTCCTCTCTTTTACTTTCAGTCGTCTCTCTAAGGCATTCACGTGTCCAAGGCCAGAAAAGCACCCGCTTTTGGCAAAGCCAACGACAAAAGGGGTCCATACCTCCGTGGCTTCTTGTCTACATCAGAAAGGAAATGAAAAAGAGGTCGTGTTTGGAAAAAGGGAAGTGAAGACGAGGTGTTCGTGTTTGTGGTAAGCCTGGTAAGGGTTGATAAGGATTGTAGGCAACGTCCAAGACCGAGAAGTATGCAGAAAAAAAAAGGAAACAAAATGAAACAAGAAAGAAAAGAAAACCAGGAAAGAAAAAATGAAACTTGCGGAAAAATAAGAGTTTAAACAAGAGTGCCTTTGATTTGAGGGCCTCACGTCAACACTAGGTATTACTAAGAGCGCTTCCACACCACCGTATCAAATACCGTATCCCCTTGCTTCTCCTTGCTCCTGTTCCTACTCACAACGCGACTAGAATGCTCCCCTGAGATCTGGCAAACGAGATCTGAACAAGAACGTTTAAAAGCATGCAACCTCGTTCAAACTCTACATCGTTCCAACCTGAGAACTCATTTACTGGGTGTCCAGACGCTTGACCCCTAGAGAAACGGCAAAGATCGCCCAGCAAATGCCAGGCACGGGACATCACCTCGCAGTCGCCCTCGCCTAAAGTGTCAAAGAATTGAGAATTGCAAAAACAACCTTCAAGCTCCTTGAAGCATTCCTTTAAGCTATGGGTCCTTAGATTGAATTCATGTGAATTCCTTAAAGCAAACGACCTGAAGATTTCCAGTACAACGCGACGGCGGGCGACAAAAAACAAAGTCTGCCATTCCCATGCCACTTTGAATCACAGCCCATAGCGCTTGAAGGCCATCAATATTGGGGTTTCCCTGTAGCACTTGCAGAATGCCATTGCTGTGGCGCCGGGCTAGAGAGGAAGCGCTTGCAGACGTGTTCGCTCACTGCAGCGCACAGCGGAGTCCACTTCGGCCCCTCCTGGACGTCCAAGTTTTTAACACTCATCCTCATCGTGTGTAGCTAACGTATTTGGGAGAATAAGAAAGGTCTCTGTTTCGCCAACGAGTGGATCCCATGGTTTGCACTTCCTTTCATTTTTGCACCTCCTTTGATGGCCTCCAACCTAATAGCAAAATAAGAGCACAGTCTGCAGTGGGCACCATTCAGCACCATTCGGCACCTCATCATCCTCTTCCTCTTCTTCCCGAAGGTCATGACGATCCTTCAATGCCTTAGAACGAAGAGTGGAAATCTGCCCAGAGCTGTGGATATGTGGAGCGAAAACGCACAAGAGGCACGAACCGAGCGTAGGACACAGAGAACACGATTACTGACATTTTGATAGGAGATGACGAGCAGCCCCTTTCTACTTACAAGAGCGCTGCCAAGCGTTCCTAAGAAGCAAAAGGGAAGGGAAAATAAACGAAATTCTGAATGTCTAAAGAAGAAACTCATGTATGTCTAAAAATAGAAATGAAAAGTTTGTTACTAGCAACAAAACTGTCATTTACAGGACTTAAGCAATGTCTTTAACTAATTTACTCCTACAGTTACTTTGCTTGATCTCTCACTTGTTGTTTTTTTGAAACCTTATATTACTTGTTTTCCACCCTTCTTCTTTAGACCTTTCGTCCTTCTCATTGAGCCTTGGCCATTTTACTCCTCATACACCGTTACTGCTACGACGACGTACTACGACCAGTACCACAGACAGACACAAATGTTCAGGTGCCTTTTCAGCAAAATCAACCTCAGCTACGTGCAGGACAACCACTTCAAGTAGTAACAAGAAGCTACTAGGAACAAGTGCCTTACTACTAGTAACAA
>CAXAMN010017446.1:4478-35474 GCA_963970005.1 Durusdinium trenchii
CTTCTCTTCCCGCTGTCCTACCTTTCGTGTCTCCCTTCTCTCAAGTGATAATATAATATATATATATATCGCCCACATGGACACCCGAAACCTATATAATTACCGTCATATACCTATCATTTTAGTCAAGATGGCAGTCCAATATGGAGTGTCTGGGAGAAAAACATGTTGGCATGTTGGCACGCTTCACCGACACGCTTCCAATGGCACGGGAAGCAACACCGTTCACTCGTTCTCCTTGGGTGGTTCACATCGAGGCGGATCCAACAAGTCATCGAGGTCACCAAGGCCAGCGTACAAGTGCCATGGCCGATGTCGCCCGCGAATTGGCCGGGGGCTTCCGGGGAGAAACGGAGAGCATTTGCTGGGAGGGACGGGCGGGCGAAGGTGAAGGGGTTGAGATGTTTCCAGATTTGGGAGACAACATGGTATACGGTATTAGGTCGTGGTATTAGGTATATAAGGTATCGGTATTCGGTATATGATTCTTTGTATGGGCACTTGCTTTTGAGGCAAGTGGTGTAAAGTCTGGAAGGAAATAGCCTCAGGTCCTTGATAGCTAAACTTTGTAGGCACACTCTCGTGGGTATTCTATGGGCTAGCTATATGTTTAATGATACCTTCATGGACAATACTGCAATCACTTTGCACTGCAGAAATCATCACTGACATCACTGAATGGGCGGGATTCATGTGTTAGGAAAGGAAACTTGCATTGTTCTGAGATTGAAAAGGTTGAAAAAGCTTTTGCCATGCGCACGAATGTTTCTGTTTCAATGATAAAGGGGGACCAAGCAAAGCAATCAGCACTTGAGGTGCATGATGCAGTGCATGAGCAGTGCACCATTTTATCATCATCATCGTCGTCGTCGTCCTCATCATCATCATCATCATCGTCATCATCATCATCATTAGCATGTGTCGTCAGGGTTGCGGCATTGGATATTTTTTCCCATCGCTTCGCAGAATCACCCCCAATAGATACAGAGCCTGGGACAAAAACATTCGGATGCAGACCTGACCTTTGACAACCGTCGACTTTTTTTGGGATTGTCCCGCATTCCTCTCGGACTTTTGACAGGACCCAAAGCAACGTGTGTATTTGTGACTGGCTTCACAGTCACCCATTGGCCACCCATCATCCGCCACCCGTCCGCAGTGCTGACCGGCTTAACAGACCCAGGCGGCGGTGCAAGCGTTGCAGACCTTCGACTGGGATGTGCCACGCGCCGTGGAGAAGATCTTGTCTGCACACGAGGCGGGGGAAGTGACCCGTTTCGGTGACGAGTCGTGGATGCAGAGGCAGAGAAGTTCAAAGCCATGTTTTGAGGTGAAGGATTTGGGTTTGAAGCAGGGTTCCAGGGCTATGATCCAATCCTACGACGAAACAACTGCCACTGAGACCGGGAACTTGGCCAGTGTTTTGTGGATTGTTGTTGTTGTTGTTGTTGTTCTTGCTCTTGTTTTTGTTCTTGTTGTTGTTGTTGTTGTTGTTGTTGTTGTTGTTGTTTTGGAAGTTTAGAAGAATGTACTGTGAGTTGTGCTGTGTATTGTTGTGCGTGTTCGAGACAAAATATTTTGAGCTTGCAACTGATGGACACAGCCGCAGCGCTGAAGAAACCTTCCAAATCTCCACAGTTTAGGGGGCCAACTCCCTGTGATCAAGTCATTTGCTCCAAACTTTTTGCGGGGATCCTCGAGGGAGTCTCATGTTCGGAGCGTTTTGAACGAGATTTGGGAGCACATGACGGTCAACAGATTGTCCACGATGGCTTTGATGATTTGTTTACCTAAAGAAACTTACAACCTATAAATTTGTCATACTCCTGGGTAAACATCGTCTTTCTGCTGAATCTGGACAAAACATCGTGTTTTCAAAAAAACTCGTGTTTTCTTGTTTTCCACCAGGAAGCTATATAAATCAATGCTTTCATTCTTTTGAATGCGTGTTTGAAGAACCAGAAGGTTGACCAATGTACCTCGCTGCTGGCACAAGGGGTGACCACAAGCGATGGGGCTTGTGCGTGTACACGATGTCACATACCGGTCCAGCAGAACAAGTCACATACCGGTCGGAAATTGCAAGGTGGGACATGAACATATATAACATCTCAGGGACCCAAGTTTGGTTTAAGCTCTATATGCTTGGAAAGGTGTCGGAAGTATATGTGCATGGTTCTTTGAAACCATCGTGCGACTGATGAACAGATTTCTTGCCCCGCCCGTCATGTGGCGGCTGTGGCTTTTTCTACGCTCGGCGTTGCATCCATCCAGACGAAGGCGGGCCACATCGGAGCACCTGCTGGATCAGCGACAGTTGAGCGGTGGTATGCAATGACGATGGCTTGATTGCACGGGGCAAGGGCCAGTGAGGGGTGTAGAGATTGAACTCAGTCCCAAAACCAAACTCATGAAACCCCGTGATCCCCCGATATCCATCGAAGCACCTTTTGGCTCAAACTCGTGAACAAACTCTTTGTGTGACCGTTGGTATCGCACCACTTGCTTCGTGGTGATGAGCGCAGAGAGCATTCACTCATCTCAGTCAGAGTCCCGGCCAAAGCTTGATGTGAAGGACATCCACAAGGAATGGCTCATGGTCTCTGAGCTGCGGGACCACTTACGGGAGCAAGACTCCGTGCTGTTTGAGAAGGGGTTGTCTGAAAACATCAAGATTTGCATCATGGAACCGTTCTATCAGCTTCTTCAACCACTCCTTTGCCGAATGGCTGAGAAGCGGGGAAACCCACAACCTACAGTGGACCCTTTACGACAAGAACTAGAGAGCCTCTACCGTCTCTACAAGGGGCCCACATGGACAAATGATGAGCAAATCGTTCATGATTCATGGATGGTCAGAAAGCTGCTAGGCTTCGTAAAGATGAAGACTCGAATTGGAAAACCATCCATCGCACCTTGATTAAATATTTTTTTTGCACGGGGTATCCTACGTTGATGACATCTTGCGGCCCAGCTCTGCTCTGTAGATAGCGTTGACTGCCCCGGCCCCAGGCACGAAGATTTCAGAATCTTTGCCTGATCTTGAATCCATTGATGCAGGAACTGGGTTGATTTTGCTTACATAGCAATTTGCGTGTTAAAAACATTGATATCAAGCAAAGAGACACCAGTCTATATATGCATGGACCAACGCATCAACCCTTTTTTGAGGAGAGCGTGGATAAGATCAACAAACGCCAGGCATTGAAGAAGCGCGCCAAAACTGAGGCCTGTGGGAATGAAACATGACAGCAGCCTGCGAACAGTTGACCAGACCAATTTTGTACTTGCTGAGAATCGGTCTTGAAAACTTCCAAGGCCATCAGGTTATAAACATCTTGTCCATGATTCAGCAGAAACACGATGTTTACCCATGGGTTTGTCATTTTCTTCAGGTATATATACATGTGCCCTGTATCCTAATCAGTCCAACATTTTGACACAGGCCGACCAGGATGAGGACCCGGATGCCTATGAGAGCAGCGAGGAGAGCGATCGGGATCAGGGAAATGACAGTCAGTTCCCGGATCCTCCCGCTCCCTCACAGACTGCCGCTGACCTTCCTTCACCTCCAGCTCCCCCCCCAAGAGCCTTCAGCTTCCACATTGCAGCCACCAACGACTCCTGCAACGGAAACGGCAACAGGCGAATCAGGTGTCTTTGTTGCATGTGCCATGGAATATGGGTCACATATCAGCACCTCGATGTTTGCATGGGGCTATTTATATGTGCTTCTGCCATCATTCTTATAGGCAATGCGCTATCGGGTTTATATCCTATCGAAACCATTGCTTTCTCGAGATGAGCCCTGGTATAGTCCAACCTCAGGTGATGCTGGTGCTGAATCGCTTGATCAAAGATTGGAGCTGGCCAAGAAGCGGTTGGCCGAGCTTGAAGCTTATATATGTGCATCCATTTGTTGATGCAAGAACATAGATATTCGATGGAAAATGTACACATGCCTTTAATCATGCGTGTTCATATTATATATTGGCATCAACCTGAGGCTGAGAGCGAAAAAGGCTATGCCTGCTGCTCCTGCTCCTATAGCTCCTGCTCCAAAACAAGCGGCAAACGCAGGACGGTACGGTTCAACACTTGTTGTATTGTTCCCACGCATGGCTTCTCTGCATGGTTCGGCTTTACAAAACAAACCTGGGCAGGAGCGACTGGAGTGACGGACGTGCAGGAAACGGTTCCAATGGGAGATGACAGTCTTGAACACGGTATGATCGCAGCAGCAGTGGAACCAGAGCCTTCTTCCTCGCCGGCGATGACAGCTGCAGAGCGCCGCGAGCAGTACCAGGGCACGGAGAAAGGGTCTCCAACTCTAGCGGGACCAATGGAAGTGGCAAATGGTAGCGCTTTGCAACACTTGTTTTTTTCTACACAACCTGCCGTGAAGCAGCCCACTGCAGAATCCGTTTCTTGGACTTGCCAGATTGTGTGGGTCTGTGGTGTGGCTGAGGTTATGCTCAACGTTTTTCATAGTTTATTCATGTCCGAACACCTCAGAACCTGTTCATTTTTTGTTCAGCCTTATGCTCAATCGCCAGGTTCATCCAAAGGCCGATGCCACCGGGAATGATGTGGAAATGGGTGGAGCAAATGCATCTCCTCCTGCCGGTGAACCTCGTGCCGGTGAACCTCGCGCCGGTGAACCTCGTGCCGGTGAACCTGCTGCCGGTGAACCTGCTGCCGGTGAACCTGCTGCCGGTGAACCTGCTGCCGGTGAACCTGCTGCCGGTGAACCTGCTGCCACATCTCGGCGGTACGTCTCGAGGGACCAGCAGTTGCGGTTCAAGCAGGCGAAGAAGGGCGCCAGGAAGTCCAAGAAGGATGGCAAGAAGAACAAAAAGAACAAGAAAGCCAACAAGAAAGCCAACAAGAAAGCCAAAAAGGGCAAGGGTCAGAAGGCCAAGGCCAACCGACAGAAGAAGATTAAGAAAGCCACCACAGGTGAGGAAGAGCAACAATCTCAGACCGCCGTGAAGGGGCGAGTGAGCCGGAAGCGAAAGATCTTGAAGGCAAGCTCATCCACCCTTGATCAGTCTGAGGTGGAAAAGCCAAAATATCAAAAGGCAAAGGCTCCAAAAGAGCAGGCAAAGAAGCAACGGAAAGCCGAGCCGAAGATGAATGCAAGAGCCAAGGCCAAGGCAGCCCGAGTCAAGCCTGAGAAGGCTGAGGATGGAGCCCCAAAACCAAAGAGAGGAAGGGGAGCCATCAAGATCACGGCTGAGGATGCACTTGTAAGGAACCCCATGCGCATGGATGAAGTGGTGAAAGCTTTGATGGATTGGGCTCAGCAGTTCCCTGAGGAACTGGAGCGTGATGAAGATACATTGCGGAGCAAAGTGCGAGAGGCGCTGTTTCCCCTCAAGAAGACACAATTGAACATCTACTGGTCCCGCAACGCAGTGGGAGTCAAGATTTGGAGTGATGAGTGGGGCTTTCAGGGAAAGGACGAGGTGAGCTTTAGCTTCAACTGCAGTTCCGCCCCACGTCGCCTCAAATTGGGGGTCGCAGTGCGCTGTGCAGAGCTTTGTGCCCCTTGTCTTGTCTTGTCTTGCTTTTTATAGTTTTGAAGGGCTGCCACGCTATAATGTATACTATACTGGCCCAACCATCACACCGAGAAGAAAAGTGTCTCCTTAAGTCACGAGTCTTTGGAGTCATGAGCCCTCGATCCACAGTTCACTTGAAATGCATGACTTCAGCTCTGACAGCGCAGGCTTTGGGGATTGATGCTGGACAGCCTGGCTTCGACACTAGGCATGGCGAGGAGTTCCTGCGGCTCAAGGCAAACGGAGCTATCGCATTGTTCTTCTTCGCAAACGAGGACAAGAATGACTTGTTTGCGGATCATGCCTGAGATGAGACTGTGGTTTTGTTTTGATCACTGTGCGCATCCGCGCAGTGTCCATGGATGGGTTTATTGTACCTATCGCACGCCTAGGGCCAGGTAGGCTCCCTCGCAGACCTCTTAGGACATGTATACTTTATGCAGTGCAGTTGTTCGATATATTCCAAAAATGAACTGTGCCATTCATTGTGAACTGCTCCAAACTGAAATATTTGTCTGTCTGGCTAGCGTGTGGCCGGTACATTTGGGTAGCAGCTGTATACGCAGTCATGCACGCAGCGCCGCAAGGGTTCAAAAATATGAGCCTATAATCTGTGTTGATCCGTTTTGTGCTTTCCATTCATCGACCGGACCATGGAACTTCAACTTCTGTCCCTTACAAAAGAGTTCGCCAGCCACAGCACAACACCACCCTCTTACTCCGTTTCTCTGTCCTTGCAACATCGCGGCAGGCTTTGCTGGGCGGCATGCGCCTCAAGCGGAACATTTTCCGGGTGAGGTCCAAATGGACAAAGAAGAAAAACCGAACCACTGCCCTGTTTGATAGATTCAAGTGTCTACGGCTGAGAGGCTTTCGTCTTTTTAAAGTCAAAACGATGTATAAAGATTGCATCGATCATGGATTGATATGATATGAGTCACGAGGGTTTTTGATATATATATATTATGTTCGAGGGTACGGGTAGTTCCATGAGCACTTAAGTTTTGGTCATTTGACAGCCTTACAATCTCGTCTTCAAAACTCCTGCTCGTTCTTCTGCACGGATTTTTGATTCAAGCGGGTGAAGTGTTCGCTTCAGAACACCCGTGGAATAGGGAAGAGTTGTTCTGATGCCTTTGGAAGATGGCCCAGACCTGGACGCCTTGATGTATCGCTTGCGGCAAATGAAATGTCCAAAGGTAGGAGGCTAAGTTTCGCATGTGTTCTTTGAATATGTTGCCAACTCACCGCAGGTGGTCAAAGCAACATGTTTAATCCGACTCCACGCATGCATAGGTACTGGCCCTGTGCATCCTTTGTGTTCTTTGGACAAAGCCGGTGATGCTGCTTCAAGGGAAGGAGAACGGTTTCAAGCGTTGGGATGAAGGGATTTTGATTATACAAAGCCATGCTCATGGCCATGGGTGTTTGCAGTCAATGCTGTGGCATCGCCATGAAAATCAAAAAACTATATATCAGTGCCCCGAGGACTTCGAGATGTTAGAGTTCTTTGCTGGGAAAGCGAACCTTTCTCGGTGCATGAAGCTGAGCGGGTACCACACAGGAAAGTTGGATATCAAGTACCACAACCCAGACTCCGACTTGAAGACAAACCCCATGGATCTACTTAGTCCAGCAGGGTTTGCGTTTCCCAGATTTGTATATTATATTATATGCCTTTATTTTTTCTCCTGTGAGCCATCCAACATGCCGTTCTCAACAACCCAAAAGTCTCTATATAAGGTTAGCATTGGCTTGCTTGCTCAACACCTGTCCCAACAAGTTCCTTGCGTTCTTCGCCATCAAGTGCAGTAGCTGGTCGTCCATCAATACCGGTACTTCACACAGGGCTCCGTGCGCAAGCATCGGCTTTGATGAGTATGGGAGCGTCCGGGAAGCCAACGCCTTGTGTGAGCGGATTCTAGGATCAATTGGGAACATGTCCAGTTTCGGCGTGGGGGACCTTGCATCTTAAGAAAATGTCCAATGGCATTGTTGTTGGTCACCTTTTGTGGGGTATCTTGTTTGCTGAGTGACACTTTGGTGCTAAGGACAATATATCTAATGATGGTCGTTGTGTGTCTTGGTGGGACCTTTGCTCTGGAACAGCCAGGGCTGTCACGGCTGGAATACTACCCCATGCTACTTCATTTCTTCCAATTGTGCTATCAAGCTCAAAGGGGGTCAGCTGTCGGTAGCCTCAGTTGTTGAAGGCGGATATATAACAAAGCACTTACAAAGCCATATATATGTCAATAGGAGTCTTCGCATCTTGCTGCAGGTCTTCCGGGTTTCATGGTGGGCAGCCCACTATGGAGCCAGATCCTCGAAGCCTCACTATGGCTTCAGCAACTCCCCAGTGGTGCGTCGGTTGGATAGGGGCATCCTACATGAACATCAGAAAGTTGATCCGGCCATGAAGGTAGAAACCACTGTCCACTATACATCGAAAGATGGGACCAAGCGCTTCAAGGGGTCACCTGCTTTGAAGGGTACTGAGATGCTTGACGCAAGGATACTCCTTTTGTTCTCTGGATCGCTAATCTAAGTTCCGGCTCATGCATATTTCACACCTATAGTATATGCAACTCCAAATGCAACAATGATTGGATTGGTGTGTCTCAATCAAAAACTATATATGTCAGGAATATATATACAGCTTCCGAAAACATATGCACTCATATATAAGAAAGGTTCCATTGGCCTTGTACAAGCGTCAAGTTGTATACTTCTTGGCTCCTGCAACTAAGGGAATACACAATTCAATTTGGGAGAACTATAGCAGACCTCTACGAAGACTTCACGAGCACCCGCTACGGTCAGCCCTCCTTGCCGGAATCTGTGCCACCCGCGCAGGCTTTGTTTGAGGCCATGACGGATGAAGGTATCGACCTGGGGTACGCGGAGCTGTGGGGAGTGTTTGCGTACTTGAGGCAGGGTTTCCACCTGCGGATCCCTGCTTCTTGGAAAGCTCTTATCCCCAAAGCTTAATTATAGAAGAGAACGTGACTCCTGGACCGGGGTTGGTTTGGAAGACATTGGTGTGGGATGGCTTCAAAAAGAAACCATGGAGAACATGAGCCCTATAGGCGTGCCCACACCATAGTCTTTGCAGTGTTTTTTTTGGAAAATTGAACAAACTGTTCACTCTGTCCGTTGCTCCAGGTTACTTTTTTATAGAAAAAACACCATCCGATAAAAAAAAAGTTAGGGTCCCCGTAGAAAAGCCGTCGTTACCCGTAGAAAACCCGTGGATACCCGTAGTCACCAGCAAAAACCTCGTGTTTTCCCAAAACATGAGTTTTTCTAACCCGTAGAAAACCCATAAAAAACCATCGTAACCCGTAGAAACCCATAAAAAATTTATGGGTTTTTTACTTCCCCCCAGGAGTCCAAAGATATCAGCTTTTGGAGCTTTTCATTCAATTCGACCTGTCGAAGTGACAGGTCTGTGGGGATCTTAGATCGCCGACTCGTGGTCGCGAACAAGAAAAGGAGTTACGATGACAAGGTTGGTGCAAGGTGTCTTGTGAATTTAAACACGCGGCTGCATGTCTAGTGGCCAACAGTTATCCATCGTAGGATTTGTGGAAGATTCTCGGTAGCAGTGATACCCTGGGGCTCCGGATTTTCCCCCTTTCTTAGCCCTCCATGTCGACTGCTGCATCTACTCGGAGATGGAGCTGCTCTACGTTAATGGATGGCGTCCACCAGGTCGGGGCAGAGGCTAACGGACTTGAAGATGAAGAATTGGAATTGGAAAGGCAAATTGCAGACTCTTAGCTTGAACCGACTTATATAAATTAAAACCTTGATGAGCAATCCAGAGTTTGCAAACGGCAGGTCAGTATGCTTTGTTTCCATGCGTGGGTTTATACATCAGGAAATGGAACGCTTGAAGCTGGAGCAGGCCCCTACGGCCCCTACTATGGTGGACCTTGAGACTTGTGTTTCCCGCTTTTGCACCTATACATGTTGAAGTATTCTTCCCCCCAAATGATCAAACCATGGGACAGAACCTCCTGCCCGACGCCCAAGGCTTCTGACGAACCAGCGGAACGATCTGCTGAGGGGGATATTTTTGACCTGGAGACACAGAAGGCACAGCGACGGAATGTACATATATGACCATGCATGAGCTATAGTATATAACACTTAAATCAACGCTTACAACCACGCCACTTGTATAATGATTGCTCATTTGTTTTGTGAGCCCTTCCATGTTTGGGGTGCACGTGGATGCGTTGTGGCGCAGGCAACCGATGAGGAACTGCTTGCAGCCGGGATGAAACTCCCGTCTGTCCAAGACCCGGCGCAGGAGAAGTCAACCCGCACTCCCCCAGAGACCCCTAATTGAATCGTTAGACTATCAACACCCACATGCATGCATGATGTGTGCAAGAACGCTTTTGAACACATTGCCAATGACCTTGTTTGGATATATATGACTGTAAGACACTCGCCGACAGGAGCCAATTCCGGAACGTCCCGTGGCCACACCTGCCAGATCGGAAGATGCCGCTCCACGCACTGAGGATCCTGCCCAGGCCGTGTCTTTTGGACATAAAACAATTATAATTTTTGGGTGTTTGTCAGGGCAATGGCACCAGCAACGAGACAGCCGCCGATGGAACCAAAAAGGCTTTCAAGAAGAAAACACGTCAGGAGCTTTATGTTTTGATGCGTAAATATCGTCTGCCTTCAAGTGCATGCCAAAATGTTTCAGGATCGATCGTATATGTTTAATGTGCAAACGTTGCAGGACTACCTCCGTGAGGCGGCAAAAGCCAGGCTTCGCAGAATGTGTGCTGTGCACAAGAGCAAGAAGGGGCTCAACGTCCCGGAATGGGTGCGAACGGAATGGGCTACCAGAGACCAGTCCACCATGGCGCAGTTGCTTATGCGTTCGAATTGGAATAAGGCTCTGTGTCTGTGCTGAAGTCATAAAAATAATATATATACCGATACCTTGCAACGCTATGTGTGAAGTCGTGGGTTTCGTGATGCTTCGTGGTCTAATTATAGGACCAGTTCATCTTAGAGCTGGAGATCATCGTTCGGAAAAAATCCACCCAGACCGTCTGGGTGGATGAGCAGTGGGTGTCGGAAAAGGAGATGAGGGATGACCTTGGCTGGAGCCCGACCTTTTGTTGCATTTTTCAAGGGTGAGAATGGGTGAGAAGGCTTGCTTTTATATCCTTTAAGCCCTGAACGCACGCATCCCCAATCCAAGGGCAAGAATTGCCGGAGTCAAACGAGTGTGCGAAGCAAAGCGCGCTACGCACATAAGGACATGTAACACCTGCCATTCTTCTTGGTATAGTTTGCTTGTGATCACCTTTTCAACCATGCATACTGAAGTGCAGTCCCAACTATACTCGCACGCAGGAAGAATCTTTACGACGGTGTGGAAGAATACTATGTTGTCATCAAAGAGAAAGGACAGCGTGAAGAGCAGAAGAGTCAAGAAGAGATCACTCGCAAGGTTGGTAAGGTGCACAAACGATAAACATGATATGCGCTTTATGCATGTTCTCCAAATGCACGTGGCAACACGCTGTATTTGGTTGGTCAGCAGGACATGCATGGCACAAGTATACAGGCACAAGTATACATTGTGAATACAGGCGGATGCTGCGCCAGAATTGGATGCGGGCGTCTTCGATGGCTTGCAGAGTATTGCTGATAGGAACCAGGCCGATAAAGCTTTCAAAGAGGCCCCGCCCGCTCCTGGCGCACCGGGAACGCAGGAAGCCGAGGCCATTTTCCATGATCACTAAAACTCTTGTCAACATTGTGCCCATGGGTGTCCCAAGTCGGATTGTCAGTGCAGGCGCAGGAAAAGCTGAAGAAGTTCCTCGACAGTGTTCTCCAGAAAGCTGGCAAGATCAGGCAGCTGGTTCGAGACCTTCAAACCAACTATTCCAAAGTGGCTTCCACAGCTGAGAGCCTCGTATATATGCATGATATTGCGTGATTATAAATTACTGGCATGCATGCACGCATGCATGGAAGTATACGCTTCTGACCCGCGAATGGAGTCCCAAGGAACGTGCGCATTTTGCAGCAAGGCATTCAGCAGATGGATTCCGAGTATGACAAGTGCCAGCAGGCCTGGGCTTATGGATCCGTGCACAAATGGAACGCTGAGTTTCTCATCTATATATTAATCGGTCATAGTGAGTGCGGTTCACGTGTGTCAAGTCAGTTGTCATTTGTTTCCGCTTAGGTTTGTCAAGAGAGCTACGGACGCCATGAACAATGCTACATTTGTGTGGGAACCTTTGTACAAACACTTGCTTCATTCTGATACTGCACTGTTGCATGTACGCCGTCTCCCCAATGTCTTATCCCACAACGGGCTGCACGTGCCCGCCTCAAGGTGCAGCAAAGTTGGTGCCTCTGAGATGAAGATCAAGCGTCCACCTCATGCGGTTGCAAGCAAAACATATTGTTTTTTTGCAGCAGCTTCAAACACTCGGATTGAATCGATTGAGCCTTCCTATGAACCTTAGTCATGAAGTTGTTTTCTAGGAATGCGAAGCGGTACGAGAAAAAGGACAATGAGCACGATGGAGATGAGCCATCGGCGGGTCAGGGGAAGAGAACCAAGCATGCTGATGACAAGAAGGAGAAAAAGTCCAAGAAAGCAAAGAAGTGAGCATCGAGTGTATTTCACAAACTTTTCAAGGGATCTGCGGGCACCCTGTGTTTGGACATCACAGGTTAGATCCTGCAGGGTTTCAAACCATGGTTGATCGAGATAATATGGGGTTGCTTTTCTGGCCTTTGAAATCGAGGCTAGGGATCGAACAGAATGTTGGCATCCCAATCATTCTGATTGAAGGGTATCGGGTTGCGGCGCGGGTTCAAAAGTTGATGTGCGCAAAGTCTTCTTGTCTTCTGTAGGTGCCATCTTGTTTCATGGATCATGGACGAATCCTATAGTACCACTTGGGGCTCTGGGCCCCAAACCACAGGTGTGTTTGGCTATCTTCCTGCTATCGGCCAGGTCCCGGGCGAGCGCTCCAAGTGATTGCAGGTGACATTGGCGAAGGAGCTTGGGCCTCAAAGAAATTAAGAGTCTATGGACAACAAGAATCAACATGGACCAGGCTTTGGAGATATCATTCGATTCCTTTTGTTATAATTCCTTTATTCATCACAGCTTTCAATTCAAGCAAGCGTTGAACTGCTGAACTGCTATAACTTATAAGGGACAAATCACTTGAATTGATACTTGCCGAAAACAAGCACATGCGGACTTGCCCTATATATACATAGATTTGAGAAAAGACGAGTTCATTACCCGATGCAACTTCCTTTCACAGGTATACAACAAAACACAGGCAACCTTTCTGCATGGAATCTTGCTGGCATGGTTTCTCTTTCTTACTTTCACAAAGACAAGTTGGTAGATTGTGCCGACCAACCATCGTTCTGTAAAATAATGCTGGGCTTGACCATGGTCAATAGTATGGTCAATAAGTGAAAACTATGTTCATGATGTCGACTGGCTGGCCATTTGCTTGAAATCGATCTCCAACACTGAAAACGCAACAGCACACACCCATGCAATCTTCCACAGACCATTCACTGTCAGTCTTTAAAATGAGAGGACGATGATTCACCCAAACTGGCCCCAATGGTCACAGTTCTCGGGGGCCAACCCTGCTGGGGCAACGGCTTGATTCAGTTAAATGGCAGTGACCATGGGCTGCGTCGATTCCGACTGACGTTGCGTTGTGTAATTTTTGCAAGTATAAAGGATCATCTTGAGACACGCAAACAATCATGTTCAGGACTTGTGTACAAAACAGGATCCAAAGACTGGCTACCCACACAACCCTTTGACATTTGTTTTGAATGGATATTCGCAAAGGACAAACGGGCCAATTGTCTTGATTATAAATGTCACAGTGGTGTTGGAAGCAAACATGATCGACAAAGAAGCACTCCTATAAGTGTGTCTTGTTTGAACAGTATATAAGTCTGGTGTTGTTGGTCCACGTCGATGCTCTGCAAATGCTGCTGAAACTAACGCCATTTCTGTTTTATGGACCAGCAAACACTTTTTGCAAGCCTGGATGCCGCAACATCCGTCCGGGCGGAGAAACAGAGCTTCACTGATGATCACCCTTTCCAGGCGCTTGTAGAGTTGACATATTTAATGGTGCCCGCGGTATTGGGTTAGTCGCGAGTGGGTTCCTATGATTTCTATATACTTCGTAGCCTCCCCTATATTCCCACCCTTGCAGCGTAGAACCTTGGCAGAGTGTGCAACTAGTGCTGAAACCATGTGGGAAAATTTTGCTTGCCTGCTTTGGAAACTACGAGTATATATACATATGATATTGTGTGTGTGGACATTGCTTCCCTCACCTGCGGGTAACACTTGATCCATCCATCTCACTTTTCTTCCCTGCCGAGGCCACCTCATGCCGTGCAGCCATCCGGATGGCCCAGGGGGGTCGTTTCAGACGTTGGTTCAGCAGCTAAAAGATCTGCAGGTATGTTGGAACTGGCAAGATGCACACTCACCAATTCAGAACGAGATTTCCAAAGAGTCGTGAGGAAGTTCCATCTAGCCCTTGAGATTCCACTGACCATCCTCCCAAAGACACCAGGAGTTATATATCCTGGCCAGATCGCTGCGTTGTCATTGAACGATTGGCTCCGTTTCTTGATAGACAAGCAGCTGTGGTGCATGCTTGTGGGATTGCACCGGTCCAACCCGGACCGGGAACGCCAAATCCTGCGGACGTTCTGGCAGAGGTTCAAACAAATTGAACCTCATCACCGAGTGTTCCAATTGGCAGAGAGCGGCGAGATCTCACTGGAGACGTGTTGCCCAGTCCTTCTACATGGCGACGAGGGTCGCGGCAGGAAGAAGTCTGGGTTTCTTGTGATCTCATACCACAGCTATATAGGCACAGGAACAGCAGAAGCCAACAAGCAACGACGCAAAAGGTATGTTCAATTTCCTCTGAACTACACCAACGACCTGTACTGCACAAGATTCCTTTCTTGCGTCCTACCACGGATGTTCAAAGATGAATGTGCATTTGAGGATTTGCTTTTGTTTGTGTCACAAGACTGTCGAAGAGTTCTTCGCGAGGGCGTGTTAGATGACAGCGGTCAAAAGTACACCATGCGCTGCCTTCACAACACAGGCGACTGGCAATGGCTACAAAAATCTGGTCACCTAAACAGATCATATCAGTGCGTTGAAAAAAGGCCGCGAGCAAGCAATGGTTCAGTTCTTCGTGGCATATGCCACCAGTGTGAGGCTGGACAGGAAGGTGTTGCGTGGGAAGGGTATGACATCCACGGCCAACCTCAGTGGAAGAGTACCTTCTTGCGGTCGAGCCCTTTCACTGGCAATCCGGCACTGAATCAGGTCTGTGGAGTTCCTGGAAAAGAGGCATTGTTCTACGCCTGGGATTTATTCCATTCCTACCATCTTGGAGTCGGCAAGAGCTGCGTTGCCACATGCCTATGTTTAGCCAGCGAATGCATGTCAGCCACTCAAGTTGATGAGCGGTTCAGTCAATTAACAGAATTGTACTTGACATACTGCACAGATCATCATCTGCCAAGCTACATCACCCAGGTGACCAAGTCCACAGTTGGCTGGCCCGACACAGGGACATACCCTAACGGGTACTGGAGCAAGGGACACGTGACGACGACGCTAGCTGGCTTCTTTGAGGACTGGGCTGGAGGCCAGCAACAGTTCCCAGCAAACCACGACCTTCTTTGCATGTGCCGCCGTACTTCGAGAGAGATTTCCAAATGTTTGCGGGCTCTTTACGCTGCTGACGTATGGCTGAGTCGATCGCAAGCTGAAACCATTGCAAAGGCTGGACTTGCCTTTCTTGCTGGGTATCAGGACCTGGCCTTCAAGGCATTTCAGGATGGCAGGGCACTATTCGCATTGATGCCCAAGGGGCACGCTATGGAGCACATATTTGTTGCCATGTTGGATCAGTTGTCCAACCCTCGATGTGACTACGTGTTGTCTCCTTTGTGCCACGCCGTTCAGATTGATGAAGGGTGGGTGGGTGTATGCTCACGCCTTGCCAGGAGAACGAGCCCATCGACAGTGATCGTAAGAGTGCTGCAGCGCACTTTGTTGGCTTGTATGAAGCATTGGAAGGATCGGGGGTACCTTCCTCACTGAAGAAAAAGAGCGTTAATGGGATGGTGGTGAGGGAGTTGGAGTTGAGATGTTCCCCTATACCCACTTGAGAGCAGGTGTTCATGAACCTCATTAGTGCCCAATATGAAAAACTCGTGTTTTTCTAGAAACATCGTGTTTTCGCTGGGGTCCTACGTTTTCTCAGGTTTTGGTTTCTCTAGGTATTGGATGTACCAACAGCAGCTTGTTTCAAAAGACACAGCTGGACCAGCTCGTGAAATGCAGGATGCGGGCAGGAATGGCACAGGTCATTAAATTGTGTTTGTTCAAGGATAAGGTCGTGGTGCAAAAAAACACCACAATTCGCTAGAGGTACTCGGGTTTTAACAAAGCTGGACAACATTTGCAGGTCAATCGAGAGTTCAAGAACTATGTTTCCACCTGGGATACTTGGAATTTTGTTTGGATATGGTACAGTAGGTGATGTGGAGTACCTTTTACATCCTTTTACTATCTGCTCTGATCTGATAGGATACGATATGTGTACTTGATGTACTTGTAATATGATCTCCAGGTGCTTTTGTTCCTTCGTCAGGCATGTATGTGGTGTTCAGTTTGGTGTTGACGGTTTTCCTTTGTTCAGGGAGTCTTGGGGCTCTCCCTATTTCTAACACACATACTTCTTGTACTACGCTGGACTGACCGCGCCCTCTGGAGGCCACAAAGCAAGTGCTCAGCCAACGGAACCCCTCCAACCCACCGGCAGTGGATCCCAGTGCGGGTCGGTTGGGCAGCTGTTCAGTTCACATTTGCCAGCCATCGGACACTGAAGATTTGATCGAACATGATGGAACATCGCTGTTGATTTGCACTGTCAAAACATGTACAGTATACAGACAAAAAAAAAGTGCTGTTGGTTTGCGCTGTTGGTTGGTAAAGCCATTTCTGTTCCACTACTGTAATAGAAGTCCTGAGATCGGACTTCACATCTCCTCTCACCAACCAGACCCACCGGCTCGCGCCGTCGAGGAGCACAGGGCCTCATGAAAATCAAAGAATGAAAGTGAAAAGAACCAACCCAGACAGGAACAAGAAGCTACTAGTAGCTAGACCCGTCGCGACACGCGACCTGTTTGGGATGGTCTGATTGACCAATCAGTTGGGGTGGTTGACCCGATGTAGGCCATACAGGTGTAGGCCACACCCGCAGCCAATTCTTATTTTGGAGTCATAGCTTATCATGACCAGTTGCTTCAACCATCTATTTGGAATCGGGTGTGTATTTTAATAGGGAGACGCCCCCAACCATCGCCCCATATCGCCCCTGCTTGATGTTCCGAACCGAAACCAGGGAAACCCATCCGAACGCCGGGTTGTCCGGTTCGGTCTTCCGAGCTACACATGATCTGACCCTGTGACCCTAGGTGACCCTGGTGTTACTTGTGTGGATCAAATTCGGGATCCTCACCAACGGTCACCATATTTCAATACATCCAGTGCCTGCCGGTCTGAAGCGGTGACTAGCAGGTCTGAGGAGTCTGAAGTAGTGATCTTTGCTGGGACATGTGTTGCTCAGAAACCTCGTGGCGAAGCACATGTGTTGCATCCCAAAAAGGCCGTACCTTAGAAACTGTGGCTCAAATAGATAGAAGATCAACCAACCCATTGGTATTCTCGATTCAGATGTCAATTCTTGTCATTTCAGATGTACTTGCAGATGGTTTCGGCACCGCACCTGCCAACTAGACTCGACGTGGCAGCGTGGAAGACCCTCCTTCGAGCTTCCCAGGAACCCTGGCTGAATGTTCCTACACCACTAGATCCAAGGACCCACATTGGACCCAAGGATCCTGGTGTATCTTTGTTCCCAGAGATCCTTTATCCAACCGATCCCACGCTCAGGTGAAATCAACGATCCCAGTGGCGGCTGCGCCCATCATACCGGTGGCAGCACGGCAGCACTCGGATTTGGAACGGACGTGGGGGGTGTCGAGCCAGACTTGCTTTTGGGGGATTCATTGGGACTCCGGATATCCATCAATAGTGTAGCTCAAATAGGAAGACCTCCCAGGCAACGAACCCTGGTTTTGGTTCGTTAAATAGACCAGTCGAGTCTCTCGACCACTGGGCCAGGGGGTCTCGCCGTGTAAATACACACCCATCTACAGCTACACCAGCTACACCTGTTAAAATTTGGTTGGAGAGTTTCTGAAGGAAGGCCCACTGACCAAGTGGAGTGTTTCTGACAAACCAGCCAGCAGGTTAGGGAATTGTTTGATGTGCAAAGGTCATGTAAATGTGGCCATAGTTGATTGGGCTTTGGCTCTACTGGATTTTTATGTAGTCCTTGGATGTCCTTGGATCAAGCAGGTGACTACGACTACTATTTACTAAGTTACTTACTACCACCACAACAACTGCGACTACCACTCAACCACTACCACTAACTGCCACTACCCAGTGGAGAACATGGCCCATTTGCCCGGCCGCCAGGCCCAACCAGTCCCGGTGCCCAGACCGTGCGTTCTTCGATCTTCGTCCGTCGAGACCTGTGTCCTTCAAAGCGCGACGGTTCGACACATGGACTCGACCGACAAGAGAAGTTGACGTTGAGAGACCTGAACTAGGACCCTGTGGTGAACTAGGACCCTTCTAGTGTTTGTAGAGGGGATGTTCAATTGCTTCCTGAGCTACAAAGCTCCGAAGATCTTGGGTTCTGACCAAAGAATGGGAAGATGGCCCCTCCCTTAAATATTTATTCCAGGGGGGCATGTCACATAGTGGAATATGTTTTGCAGATTAATTGGACCGTAGAATATTTATTTAAATAATCCTAAAGGGGGTCTCTTTATGTTGAGACTCAAATGGAATAATTTCATGTCAACTAACCCTGGAAAAATTTACATGATCGAAGCTACTATCGAAGCTTTTCGAGCCTGTCTTGGATCTGTTCCACGATTTGAGCCTAATGACAGAAAATATTCCTGCATCAGGTGCACATCCTGAATGAATAACATGTATGTATGTCCAAGGCTAGTGGAATAACTATATGCTAATTATTCCTAGGTATGTGGACGTAGGGGGGGGTCTAAGGTAGGGGTCATATGGGAAGCAGAACACCATGGCCCTCTCACATCTGCGACAGTCGATGAGCCCCGCTGCGGGGCGGGGCCTGTGGGCCAGGTGACTGAACAAATGCAGTAAGTGTGTTCTAAGGTGATTCATCAACTTTATGCTGGACATCAATCTCAAGCTCTCAGCATTCCAGGCATGGAAGACACCCAAGTTGGGTTGTCCTCATGTTGGGCCACCCCTGCGGGGCCCTGCGGGGAGCAATTTGCTGATGGATGAAGTGATGAAGTCCTTCAGAACTTCGAAGTGGTAAGAACCGCCTTAGACCTAGGAGCTAGGGGCTCCTGGCCGTACTACTAGGAACAAGGTTCGCTACGAACGGGGCTCCTGGCATCGCTACTATGACTCCTGTAGATCCCCCATCCACGTTTCCTTTTGGTCAGAATTGGTCCATGTCTCGGCAGTTCCTGTCTTCCGGTGTTGCCGGGTTTGAGCCGGTCAAGTCACTATTCCTTGCCGAAGGGTCCGCAAACGGTGATTTAAACAATGTGTGTTGCCTTTTTCCATCCATTAATGAGATGTGTTTTCCTTCCTAATCAGCATAATGGTGACTAACCAAAGACTGGAAGATCCCTGGTATTTACATGTTAAGCTATTTTCCCAAAGTGCGTTCCTTCTTGTTTTTTGGAAAGGGACCAACCAAGGACGCCCCAGAAGGCTCAGTGTGAGCGATTCGATGTTTCTTAGTAGATGGGGGTTTCCTCAAAGTGGTTAGTCGTCTCTGAACATGTTGCGAGGCGATTTGATCCGAGTCGTCGCCTCCCAAGTGACGCGAGGAACTTCCGAGTAGTTTCGGCGGAACTCCTGATTCCTGAGGATTCCGAGGTCGGCACTCATCCACAAAGTGGAGAACCCGGAAAACCCTGTGTGTGTTTGATAGATTTGTATAAGTGTTCTGATGGGAATGATTTTATAAAAGCTAGCACCATTGTTTTACGGTCAAAGCACAGGCTGTTGTTTAATGAAAATACACCATCATTGAAGACAGTCACCTGTTCATTTTGGTCCATGAAAACCGCAACTGACTTGCAAGAAGACCCACTGAAATCCGCCAGAGAGTGGACTGGTTTTCGCGCTGCATCAGGCGAGACTGACGCCATCGAGGGCTGGCCAGGAGCCTGACCAAGCGGTGGAAAGAACAAACAAGCAGGGAAGGATGTGTCCAATGGATTTTAGGACTTGCCTTCCAGAGGTCGTTGCTGTGAATTGTTCATGGTGTTCCTCTAGGGAAACAGCCCATCTTGAGGTTGCTCGCCTTCCTGAAGGGCTTCGCACAAGGCATGGAAGATGCGGAGTGCAGTCAGCCAGAGGTGCTTGTGGAGGTTTCTCATCCAACCCCTCCTTGACCTCTCGTGTGGCAAGTGTAAACTGTAGACTAGATTGCTTCTGGAGTGTAGGATGAGAAACAGAAAAGTGTATTATGGCCTCCTGTTGGGAGGTAATTATAAGATAAATTTGAAGCCTTTCCAACAATGCTGGTGGATATGTTTTGTACAATAGCCTTGGTGGGGGCCTTGCACTTGGCTTCCGACTGGCTCTCAGGCTGCCTGGGTGGCTGTGCCGTGGGCATTTGCAGTGCCTTTATTTGAGTGGCCTTTAGCTTGCCAAAAGCATGTCGAAGAAGCATCGGGCATGTTCTTCAGGGAGTCAAAAGTGAAACATGTGTACACAGAAGGCCCTACTATTAGGTTGGAGGCCATTGCTATTGGGTTGGTTTTGAGGTTTTCATGGTTTCTGTTTGAATGGTGGGGCAAGCAGCGACTCATCAACTGTACTATAAAAGTCCAGTGTCCTGAAACAAATTCTTCTGACCTACCACCTCAGGAGAGGCAGTGCTTTTGTGCTTCATTGCTGGTGCAACATGGTGCAACTGATCAATGGGAACACGCGACATCATATGACCCTGAAACTCGGAAGCATTTGTTGATAGACGATACCACCTAAGCGCCTCTTTTTTCAGTGCATGACATTTCCATGGAGTTTCCCCATAACGAAGAAAACAAACGCAGCATGGTCTCGAACAAGTGCAGCAACTTTCAAACCTTCCTTTGTTTCTTCTTTTCGGTGAACCGCCGCCTCCGCCCCTCGTCTTGCTGGAGAAAGACTAAGACCGAACGGTGTGACGCGAACACTGCGAACAAAAAAATGGGGTAAAAGGAGGCACCACCGGGTGCGAAGCTTCTTCGAAAATAGGTAATCTTTTGCGTGAATCCCTGCTCCTCACAGAAGTTTGAGGGGCAAAACTCCTTCGAACTGCAGCACAGAAGGAGCTTCCAATGCTGCGTGGCATGCGTGGCAAAAAGCCGAGGGGTCCGCCAATTTCACCGGGACTTGTGCAAGCTATCGCTATCGCTTCGTGTGTTTGTTCAAAGTGTTTGGAGGATCTGAACTTCCGAAGGGACCCCATGTTGTTCCTACAAGTCGACCATGTACAATCCATCGGCTCTTCCAGTCTCGGTGTTTTGGCTCAGTTTGACAAACTGAGCACCGGAGCACTGCAGGCTCAAAGTTGGGTGTTTTGACCCTCCGAGCTGCAGAGTGGCCCCTGGGGATATATGAAGAAAGAAACAAGGCGGCCATCCTATGTCCTAGATACCGATACCATCCGATACCTTTCAAGGAAAGGCTTCTCTAGGCATGTGCCCCTGTATTTCTCCGGCTTGGTCCGGGAGTGCCGTCCGAGGTTCAAGTCACAACTCGACTTCAGGACTTCAGTTGCGTGAGAATAGAATAAACACCCACCACCTGGGTTTGGTTCACCAACCACCAGTTTGCCAACAACCCAAACCGTTTGCTCGGTGAGAACCACGGCTCGAGCCGAGGCTGCAGTCCGCTCCAAGGGCGGGAAGGGCTCTCCCAGCGCGCCAAGCGCAGAGCGCGCGCCGGAGCCTGAGAGGGAGCCCAGAAACGACCAATAGGAACCAATCCATGTCTGTTTTGAGTACAACCATGCAATGCGGCAATGCGTTTCATGTAATCAACCTAAGGATATGGTTGGGGACTCCTGGATATGTCACTGACAATTGTCCTCTATCAAATGCTGATAAATTCTCGCTTTTGGGCATTCACGACACATCAGAGAAGTTCAAAGAAATGAGAATCATATAGCTACTAGGAACAAGTGCATCGCTAGTAGTAACAAGTGCCTTACTAGTAGTAACAAGGTTCGCTACTAGGAACAAGTGTTTGGTGTTCACTTCATCATGATCGCGGCGACCTCCGACTCTGTTCACTCTGTTCACTCCGGGACCCTTCGGTTGAGCGAAACGGCCACGTCGTTGGAGGAGTAGAGCCCGGAAACCATAGACCACGCTGGACTGCCGGTCCACAGGGCTAGCAACTGTCAGTTAGTTGGTTCCTGCTCTACATGTTCCGAAGATCGCAATCTTCGCTTCAGAAGAGGAAAGCTTCTTTGAGCCAACGGGTGAAAAAATGTGAAGGGTATTGCAAGTGACAAGTGTTCAGTGCGTGGTTGTAGATGGTTGTAGGATCTCCGAATGCATGGCTTGCTCAATTTACGATAACACCCACCACCTCCTGATGAGCTTCAGCCGCAGCCGCTGTTTAAATGTTGATTGTCTCTCATTGTCCTTAGGTGGACTTCAAAACTTTGGTATTCACTACATAAATGAAAAACTAACAAGTTGTTCATGAGAAGGTTTGCTGCCTGTGAGAATCTCGTAAGGTGGTTTCAAGTCTTGTCGTTTTTTTTCCCCATTGTGAACCTGCAAAACTTTGTTTGGATGTTCTGTTCTGAGATTTTCAAGGTGTAGAAATGGTAGAGTTCCAAACAGCACCTTCCCCTACGCCCAAAGAAAAGGCTCCTGCAGAGTCCACCTCGTCGCAATAGCTTTCCACTCTGCCTGGAATATCCTGGAACCACTATTTTTCAAGGACGCTCAAGGGTTTCCACAGTTCTTCTTTGCTTGAGAGAGGTGCCGTTGCCGTCCGCCCTGCCATGGCAACCACAACCGCAACCACTTTGGCCATGAGCGTCCCGGTGCAGCTGATGAGTGGCAAATCTTGTGCTGTGGAAGTGGTGCCAGGCACCACCATAAGGGAGATGAAGCAACAATTGAAGGCAGGGTGGAGCAGTTCTTTGTGTCATAGGTAGTAAACAAGCTTTTCCAACATCTTCCAACGCTCAGGATTGTGTTTTTTAGCTATTAGGGTGGGCTCATCACATACATATATAGCTTACTACAAGAGGCAAAAACCCAATGAAGATCCCCGGTGTAGGCCAACAAAAACGTCACGAGGCTTTGACTCCGAGTCGTCACGAGTCGGTTCCGATGAGGAAGGATGGCACCGACTCCAGCAAAGGTAGGGAGAAGTGGTCATCTAAGTGTATAGATCTATATCTATATGATATATATATATATGTATACATATATATATATATGTATGATCAGCTCTATATTCTATCTACTCTAGGAATCTGTTGATTACACTCTTTTTGCCTTGCAAGCTTTGCGATTATTTGCTTGCATCGCTGTACCGAATGGCTGTTGCATGTATTTGCACGTGAATGTTGAGCTCGGCCAAATCTAGGCATGGCATCCCTCAGACGATCCCGTCACGCGCGCACTGAGCAAAGTGCAAGTGGTCCTGAAAGGCAAGACGTTTGGATTGGCAAAAGAGGTTTCTCTTTGGTGGAAGCACTGGTTTTTGAAGAACTGTTTGTTGAAGAACTCTGTTTGCTCCAATCCCAAGACCTGTTACCAGTTGCATAAACCATCCAATGTGAGGGAGGGTTTCATGGACACACCAAGTGTTCAAGCTGATTCCAAATCTCTTGCAATCCATACCTTTTTACACCACCCTCCCCCTAACTACCCCCACCCTTTTCCATGCCCCTTTTGGGGTAGGAGTAGTTAGGGGGGGGTAGTGCAAAATCCTATGATTTCAGCATGGTAAGGAAGTTGGATGATGATGATGAGACCATCCTCTCAGTTGGGATGTCTCCAACTACAGAGCTGCAGGTCGGCGATGATCGGCGATGATCGGCGAGCGAGTTCGCGAAGTCGTGGGGCTCTTCAGAAACCAAAGAAACCAAAGACCAAAGACCCAGAAACCAAAGAAATCCAGACCAAAGAAACCCGCCAATCTTCAGAAACCAAAGAAACCCAGACCTCAGATTTTAGAATGACATATATGAGTCAGAGACTATCGTCATGTAATTTTAACTGGTGAGTTTCACGCAGCTAGTGTGTTTAATGTGTATTTCCAAAGAGTCCCTAAGCCCTGTTATATAGGTATTAATACTATAATTAATCCATATATTAATCCCTATTTGGGGTGTCCTATTACCTGTAACAGTTGGTAAACAATTATCACTATTTCAGAGGAGGGCCTTTATGAACCATCAACATGCACGGTTACAGGGAATCAGATACACCCAATCCCTATTAATTGTTCCAGGAAGATTATGGTTTCGTTTGACGCTCTCTCAGGTCCTCTTCATCATGAGCCCCATGGTGGAATGCTACGACCAACGAATCTGTGGCCACGAGAATCCAGAATTGCTGGACGTGCGCATTCCCGAGAATGAAAGGAACATTCAAGAATTTGCCTTCAAAGACTGCAAGTCTTTGGTACGTGTCACTATACCTGACTCAGTGACATCGATTTGGAACGGTGCTTTTGCAGGATGCACCTCATTGATGAGTTTGACCATTCCCAACGCCTTAACTAGGATTGGAGCCGGTGCCTTCGAAGGCTGCAGCTCTTTGACAAGTCTGTCAATCCCCAGCTCTGTGACAACGATAGAAAATTTTGCATTCGAGGGCTGCTCTTCTTTGACAACCTTGACGATTCCGAACTCTGTGAATGAAATCGGCCGGGGTGCTTTCAAGCGATGCAGTTCCTTGAGAAGCTTGAGTATACCTGAATCAATGACTCAGATCGAAATAGAAGCTTTTACAGACTGCGGCTCCTTGACCAGCTTGAGGATTCCTGGGTCCGTGACCAGGATTCGAAGCTTTGCCTTTGCAGGCTGCCGCTCCTTGATGACCTTGGCCATCCCCGACTCTGTGACTCATCTTGGAAAGGGCGCCTTTGAGCGTTGCATTGCCCTAACAAGCTTGACAATTCCCTCAACGGTGATACATGTTGGAAGGGGTGCTTTCAAGCGCTGTATCTCCTTATCAAGCTTGACGATCCTCAATCTCGCGCTTGATATCGAAGACGACGCTTTCAAACACTGCACGGCGTTGGTCAGTCTGAATGTTCCTGAATTACTGAAGCCTGACGTCGACCGGCTATTTACCGGCTGCAACAGCTTGCCACGAACACCTTCAGGCTCATTGTTGGTCATTGACGATCAGAACAGAGAAGAGTGAAAACAAAAATATACAAAATCTGTGTTCAGGGGTGTGTGTCAAAAGTTAAAGTAAAGGAAATGCTTTGGTATTAATTATATATATTGTTCTTCCGCTATTTTTGACTAGGGATCGGCATTTCAACAGAGCTCCAGTCCTCCTGTTGAAAAGAATCACCATTTTGGAGACCAGGAATGGAGTGAAGACTGACAGTTGTCCTCCCGTGAGAAGCATCTCGGTTTTTGTTTCCAGCATCCTTGTATGACATGAACTGCATCGACCAACCGGTGAGGTAGAAAGATGATGAAAGATGTTGTGGTCCGCCACGTTCTTTTTGTTGGTCCATTCGCCATACGGATCAATCAGCTCATTGGCCTTGTCCTGACCGGTGCCCAGCTGATGGGGCGGATGATCCACCTTCCGCCCTCCCATGCCTTCGTCCTCAGTCCCAAGAGCCGGACGAGTCAGGCCTTCTACAGCTTCGGCGGCTTCTCCGAAATCCAGCCGATCCACCTCAGAAAACGCCAGAGGTCGTCGCAAACACCCGGAGGTCGAACCGAAACGACACGGTAGCGCTCAGTAGTGGCGTTCGGAGTCTGCTGTTTGGCAGGCCCGCGCCAGAATGGTCCAATTCCGTGGCGATAGTTACTGCTCAGGAACTGCAATTGAGAAGAAGATTCGATGGTGACACTATGATAAACGATATACAAATTTATGATGATGGTCGGACAAGCTGGCTACATGAAGTATACTAGTACCAGGGTCGCCGAGTTTTGACACTCCCAGATGACCACGACATTGACCCTCAAAGATTTTCAGGGTTCGAACAAGGAGTAATCGCTTAAAAACAAGTTTGTCCACGGCAGAACGAGAGAAAAACTAAGAAAACCAATGCAACGCACCAACAATGAATGGTTCTTTTGCTGTTTGTTGTCGGTGTTTAGATTCAGTTGTCATCTGGATGGACGTTTTAAACGTTTCATGAACGAAAAGAGGACGCACGGTTCAATCCTGAACACTTGGTGTCGATAGGTGTCGAATGCAGTGCTTTCAGGTACACGGTCGTGTTGGCTTTGACGACCTTGACGGTGCTTCCTCGACGGGGGCGTTTTTCCCTCCCTTCGCCCGTTGACGGGCGCGAAGCAACGCCCGAGGCGAATTCCTCGTCATCCTCACACCGGAGGAGTACCGGTGGTCGTTTTTGGGGAGATGAACGAGGGTGGGAGCAGCTATAGAAATGTCCTATATAGTCTATAGGCGATAGACCATTCTATAGGCATCAGATAAAAGCTTTAGTGGATGTGATTTTGGTCAATGTGTTTTCTTTGCACACCCGGACAGGGTAACTCTCCCAGCAGTGATGAAGGGTTGTGTGTTTGAGCTACAGAGAACGGTTTGTGCTGGTGGTCTCAGTGACCTTGGGTCAGAAGACAATTGGTCGACTCAATAGCCCTCAAACGCACTCTTTGTAGCTTTGTGGACAACCAGGGATTTGTTCTTGACAGCTTCATCGGGTACTTGCATAGAGCCAGGCCACCAAGAAGAATGTCAAGACCTCCCAGGGCTTCACCTGCGCACGGTTTCGGATTTTCAAGAAACTCCAAAAACAAAACGGTCTCGAACTTGAAGCTATTAGGAACAAGGGCATCGCTACTGGGAGCACGGACGCTACTAGTAGCTCCTGGCCTTACTACTCGTAAAAAGAAGCTACTAGTAGCAAAGGGCATTACTACTAGTAGCAAGTCGCCTTCTTGCTACTAGTAACAAGAAGCCAACCTGCCCCAGCTCCGGTCCACCAGCACCTCGTGAGGAGCATCAGGAATACTTGCGGCGGCGGAAAGGCGGCGTCGGAACGCGATGGTGGCCGGGGCGAAGCACCAGGGACAAACAGAGTCAGTGAGTGTTGCGACTTGGAAAAGTCATGTGAAGCCAGGAGTGTAGTAGAGGAGTGAGTGTAGAGCTGGAACATGCTGGAACTGTGAAGTGGATGATGGCATCAGACGCTTTTGATCACACCGGATTGCCAGGGGCGATCTCTGCACCCAAAGAGACTGACCTCAGAGATGATGGCTGGAGACCCTAGAGGATGATCGACCAGTGACTTCGACTTCTGAGATGTGGAGTGTTGTGCGTCCATGCCGCGATGGCTCGAGAGCCTACTCTACATATATCTTCAGATGGTACGGGTAGTTCTCCACACCGCTCCAAATAACGATATGTGACTCCCTGCCAAAGAAGATCATGTTGTTCTTGCAATCCCACATGCCCAGGTGCCGAAGCAGATGTCCGTTCTCAGGCCACACGGCGGTTTCATGGGCACTGCCGTGTCCTCTTTCAGTGTGAAGGAGTGGTGATGCCCAAGTTGAACCAGAGAAGTTTAAACTTCAAGAACAGATCCTCAATGTTGGAAGTGTTCCGGACCTCAAGTGGGCATGATGTTCATGCAGAGTTACTGTACTTCAATGTATTTGTTTTACTGCACCCAAAGCAGCAGGCTTGGGGGGGAGGTGGCCCGTGTGGCCTCCGTGGCCTCTTCTTGACCAAGGGTCGAAAGGGTTCAAGCAGGACAGTTCTGACCCTTGTCCTGAGTGTCAACCAATGGGACGAGAGAAGTCAAGGGCCTGAGAGCGAATGCAAGGATGTCTTCTGACTAAGTCCATGATGACCATGTCCATGAGCTACCACTTTTTCGGATGAGTCCTGCATGCTGGATGGCATAGTCTGGATTTGTCTTTTTCCTAGATCCCATGCACACAAGAATAACAGGTTGCCAGTTCAGGTGACATATACACACTCCGACTCACTAAACAGTTAGTGTCACTAACATGGAAGTGGAAAACCCCGTGTTTGTAGGGGCAAGGAGTCACTGTAGGTCGACCAGGTAGGTCGACCGGTCGGTCCTCCGGTGACCGGTCGCCGGTCATGTCGAGCGCTTAGTAAGACTCGGTTGGTCCACTGGAAGGAGGCTCGAGCCCAACCAGAATTACGAAGTATAGTGATGTATAATGTAGACTAATACATCCTCCCCATTTGGATTAAAAAACATCTTTATACCAGGATCATCCAATGGGTGTCCAATAGACTACCCTACTTACAGGTCTCCAGATAGAGCACCCGTTGGAAGTGCTAGGTATGGGAGGTTTGTTAATCAACATGTTTCATTACCCTACCCATTAGACCGACGCAACTCCTAGGCCTCAGCACGTCCGGCCTCGATGGCGGGGCTCCTACAGCAGATGGTGCGCGGGGTCGACTGGGCCCAGCCCACGAGTGGGCTGGGCCGGGCCTGGGGGTGGTGAGGGCTGGAAATGGCTACAACATTTGGGAGAAAAGCAAGGAAGAAGCTCAAAGAGGTAATGACTTTGGGATGGGGTCCACTTTTTGGAGGGACCCAGGGGATTTTTGTGGTGCACTATATACTGTAAGTGCTTTCAAGATGTTGTATGCTTTGGGGTGAACATGGGTAAACTGGAAGGAAACTGATTAGCGAACTTGTGTTTGGCATGTTGCCCTGCAAACAGCCACCTTGAGAGGAGGAATCTAGAGCTCTTGGTCATTTCAGCCTTGCTTCGCCACATCCTGCTTGATCCAGCCCTGGACTAAATTTGAAGTCTTTTAATCAACCATTATTTGTCCAGACCTTTGGTTGATTCAGCTATGTTCAACTTTCAAGTCAAGATCTCCGCTATACTTACTGGGATGTTGATGCGAGCAGCCCCCCTCCTACCCAACCCGACCCAACGCAGCACGTGATCCACCCACCAGCCAGTGTGATCCACTCCTTGATTTGGTGTCCCTACCGGCAACAGCCAGTGAGTCTTTTGGGTCTGGCACTGCTGCTCTTTGGGCCTGGCATCCCTGAGCTCCTGGTCATCCCTGGTCAGGGCAAGAAGGGCGGTTCTGGATCGCTCAAACAGCTCGAGTCTCGGTGATCGAGTCATCCCGCAGAAGCCAAGCAAGTGAAGCAGGAAAGTGGATGAATTGGTGATTTCAAGTACACAATTCCCATAGGACTAACATGGGCATGCTACGCACTTGCAAAGTTCAAGAGACCCACCTTTCCCAGCAGAGTAGAGTCCGGAAGCCGCAAGAATGACTTTGCGTGGGGAATAATGGAAAACCTCTACTGTTTGGCTGTGCTATAACTTTAGTTTGAGGGCATAGAGTCTTAGAGCTCTCCCATATCAAAAATGCTCTCTTATGGTGCTAGTTGTTTTGGGGGGGTAGTCTTTTGGGTGTACAAAGAGCTTGTGGGGAGCTTGCGCAGACAAGATATTTGAGTAGACCAACGAGACGATCGCAGCTGTCTCTGGAAAGAAAGTAGCTGGGCACCAAAGGCTTTGCGCCTCATGTTTAAGCTTACTTAGTGCAGATTCATAGTTTTTGCTTCACACTAGCCGCAGGCAGTGCATTACGGTTGCGGACTGGAAACCTAGCTAGGCTAGACTTTGCCATGTTTGTGCACAGTACAGGGTCATAGAGTCATAAAGCTGCTCTTTTTCAGCCGACCGGGTCTGCAAGAGCTCCCACCATTCACGATGCTGGAAGATTCCAAGGCAGGCAAAAGCGACTGCCGCTACATCACCCACTAGCAGCACACCAACAGGTGCACTGTTTTGGTCGTTCATCCAGAGTTTCTTAACATCAAACAAGCATCCGAAAGATGCCTCAGATGCCGAGAGAAGTACCAGTCCCAAAAACATCGTAGCATCATCGTATACATCACTTGCAGATACTTGCAGTCCACGCCCCTGGCACTCCGAACCACAAAAATCTTCATTGCAACCAATGGACATTCAACCGACTTCTCAGCTGGCCACCCTATCTTAAATGTGTAAGACAGTATTTTTGTTGTTTGGCGCCTCTTCATGGTGTTTGGGGTGCAGTACGTATATACTATGTTGGGGACGCGTTTGCCTCTTTCCTCCCGTGGCACTCGTCGCAACGAGAAGATTCACGAGGCCCGCCAGGCTTCTTGAGTTTCGTGATGGTCCTGACTCCCGAGGCGGGACCGTCTCCAGAGCGAAACACGCTGCCTTTTTCCACCGTCTCCCGAGGCGTCCTCCGAAATGTGTTTTTTCTCTCCGAGCCAAGCCTCCAAACTTTGGTTCATAGTTTAAAGTTGGAGTGGTTTGGAGATGTGATTCTTTTGAGAGGAGTACATGGAGACTGGAGACTGGAGACCAACGACTGACGTAGACCCCAAAAAGACTGACTGCAAATAAACGAGGAAACTCATGGTTAAACTCAGTTGCTCGCTTAAACTCATGGTCGGAGGCAATGCAATGCAACACTTTCTTGCGCATTTGAAAGGCCACACCATTGATAGGCCGCACATGATGCAGCAACGCTTCAAGCCTGTCTAGTGAATATTGCGAATCGTCCTTCAATGCCTTTTGCCGCGTCACTGGAATCCTCCTGGGTGCCGTGTCAACACCATGCAACACCCACACCCCGAAGGCATGTTACATGGAACATCCCGGAGTGCAGGCTGCCGCGGGAAGCTTCGCAGTTCCACTGACCGAAGCCCGCACCGGACACGAACCGCACACAGAAGCGGCGCACCGGACAGGAACACAAGGAGTACCTGCGGAGAAGAAGACAGTTCAGAGGCGCCGTGTTTCAGGGATTTTCTAGTAGGTTTCCATCGCCATTAGGTTGGAGGCCATTCCTATTGGGTTGGAGCGCGGTTTGCCGCATGATGCCAGCGAATTACGCCACCGAATGAGGGAGCTACCTTCGATAGGACCACGAAGTGATCCTCAAGTTGAGAACCAGTATACCGTACCTATCATTACCTACTATAATAAAGAATGTCTAAAACAAGAATTCATGTTGG
>CAXAMN010017446.1:35484-54119 GCA_963970005.1 Durusdinium trenchii
GAAGAACAGTTGGAAGCCAAGCGTGAGATGTGGAAACCTTGGCCCAGACATGCCCAGACATGCAGCTCCAGGTTGGTTTGGGCCCCTCTTGGACAAAATGGTCCAGCTGTTGGGAGACCACATGCCTTGTGTCGTTCAAAGCTGTCCTTCAATGTTCCTCACCATTCTTTCGTTTGGCTTTGAGGTTGGTCTGTGAGATTGCCAGCCTCTCTCGCCGCATCGACCATTTGCCAGAGTCTTAGAGCACGGTCCACCGGTCGCGACCGCCGGTCTTGCGATGGCCCAGGTACGCCGCTTCGCTGGCCCCCAGCAGTTGCTTGGAGCGAAGGAAGTGGAGTGGAGCGGTCGGAGCTTCTCCAGCGACCTGCAGGTTCTGCAGGTCTTGAAAGTTATGACAATCATATACACTTAAAATATTCCAATATCAATTTATTCGGATTCATTGGGGATGGACATGGGAATGCACCACTCTCAAAACTTTGCAATTGAAATACACACTGCACAGTGGAAGCATCTCTTCCATGCCTCGAGCACCCCTGATGAGTTTTGAAAAGGTTGACAGAAGTCAATAATATATGTTGCAATATGTTGCATTCATTGGTCAATCAATTTCGTGTATCAGCTTGAAGCAATGAAAGAAAGAACATCCGACATGCATGTGGTGTGGGATTCCTTCTCGGGGAAAAACAGTTCTTTGATTGAATCGCAACCAGCGTTTTCCCATCGGGCCGGCACGGGTGTCAGGTGGTTCTGAAGAACAGTTGAGAGCTCAGACAGCCGGCGGAACAAAAAAGGGACTGACCGACTGACCTGGGACCAAGCGGTAGGCAAGCACCTAGATCAATCTCCATTTTGCATGGTGATGGTTTTCGATGACACTAGGACTCTGTGGGTCAGAGCTCAACCCAAGACACCTGAGCTTTTAATGCACGAAACTATAGTGTCTTGGGGCTCTGCAAGGGGCCAGACTGGCATTTTGGCAAACCTTGACCGGCGCCCTTCCACGGATTCAATACGACAAAGATCATCAAAGATCACCTTCAACTGGTGCAGTGAGGAGCTGAACCTCAAGCAAGTGGACCCCAAAGGAATATAACTGTGATGCTTCACATCTTCCACAAGATCGTGGAACACCTTTTTTTTTACGATGACCCAAACTTAACACAAAACAAGCAAGACTCAGGAGTCACATCGACCCTGAAAGGCAGTCGCGTGCGTCCATACATCTGCCTTCACCGAGGTTGGTCCATGAGATTGCCAAGCTTTCCCGCCGCATCGGAGATCAGCAGCAGTTAATGACACAGAGCCGGTCGGTTTGATGGTGCAGGTCTGCCCTGATGGGGCAGCTGGCCTGGAAATGCCGACCGTCCGGAATCTCCGAGGAAAGCCTTCTTGAAGCGGAAGAACAAAATCATACCAGATCTGTCTCTAGGGACTCTAGGGTTCCAACTATCTCCTGAGAGGGTGGTTGGGGTGATTAAGGGGTTTGACCACCTTCTGAGGATGTGGTTGGAGTCCTAGGGTGTAGCACGTGTCGGACAATTTTTGTGCGTTGTTTTCTAGTAACTTGGGAATCTCCCAAATCATCATTATCATTCCTTCTGGAGATGACGGCCAACTGAATCTGCCAACCGTCGCACATCGCGTGCTCATCCGCAGGAGTTCTTGGACCTTGAGAAACATGATTGGAGATTAGTTTGTTGTCTTCATCTAAAAGCTTTATATAAATAAAAAGAAGAGGGATGCTGATGTTGGAGCATGTTGTCAACTTTTTTGCAGCTTGATATTGAATGTGTGTATAGAGAAATAGGACTGCATGGTTTTCCAGCTTTGGAATATAATTTGGGAAGACAACTGAATCAAAGTCAGGAATGCAGTCACTGGAGCAGGAGAGGTGCCATTGAGAAGGCCTACAACTTGGGTTCACTCTGGCCCCCTGAGAACAATGACATAAGACATAGTATGACTTAGTATTGTGAACTCACTAGGGACTAGGCAGACTTTCCGTCCTACCAAAGGGTCTTTGGCAAGTAAAGTCTTACTAGTTGCCAACTAGTATGAACAGGCAGACTTTCCAAAGACCTGGAAGGCTCACCCGTCACGGGTCCACACGAACGAAGAGGGTCGGAACGTGGTCCGCTCTGGTGGGAGCCTGCGGGTGCGAAGCAGAGGCAACGCCACGCGACAGGTGAAAAGAGGTGGGTCTGCGGTGTACGAGGGAGTGCGGTTGGATGCGGTTGGTGTTCACTCAGAAAAGACCGTCTTAACCGATGAGTGGTGTTCACGACCAGCGAAAATATGGGATTGATCTATAGACTAGTCTATGTTGGGAGGAAGGCTCGCGACACACGAATTACATGGATGACACATGTGTTTCTATTGATCAAGTAGAATTGTGACTAACTTGGTTGCCTACCAAGTATGGGTGTCCAACTGGTTTTTCAAGGCGTCAGGTCCATGCATGTTCGGTCGGACGATGAAGCGACGAAGTGATCGGTCCGCGACATAAAGTGATCGAACCGGGAGCCAACAGCTCAAAGCCAAGATGACAGCGGTGTCCGAGATGACTGCGGTGCAGATTACTCCCTGGAGTGGTGAAGAGATGTGAATAGTGATTCGTTGATTTGTGAGCAAAGCAAACATTGTGAGCTCGGAGCTGCACCAAACCTTTCCCACAAGAAAAAGAAGCAGAAAAGTCTTCAGAAGGAGCGATTTTTCACTTCAATCATTCCAGTCACCATAAATCTTTCCCACCTCAAGACCAAAAAGCAAAGATGTGATGTGATTGAACAGACCTAAAGAACCACTTAATTGTATGATTTCACCTTCATGTGGATTCATTCATGTGGCAGTGGCCAAGAAAGAATGTAATAAGTGCCAGTGCGTTTTTCGTTTGGATCGCGGCGCAATCGCGCTGTTGGAAGTTGGCCTTCAGCACCTTTTCCTAATTATATCTTATTATTCCTCACTCTCAACAAAACGAAATCAATTCTTGAAACTAATGCCGCCTGAGACGAAGCGCTCGCTGATTCAGCTGGCACGGCGCTTGCGCGCCCCGGAAACGCTGAGTGTCCCGGAGTTGCCAGGGGTGCCGCTGCTGCTGCAAAGGCAGAGCTGCTGCTGAACGGATTTACATGGAGTGTGGTCGGTAAAGTGGGAGAATGATATTCTCTAGTATACTGTCATCTGCAATGGTTTGGGTTTCTTACGAAACATGAGCACTTACAGGCCTGTACCAAAAGACTTGTGCTGGCGGGAGATACTATATGCAGTCTGGGTGGTTTTCAGCCGACGCACTCGATTGCGTCCAGGTTGGACGTCAGAGACCAACAGCTCTTCGATGACTTTTGCGCACGAAGTGCTGAGAGGTGGAAGGACAGACTTGCTTAAGGTTATTGTTTGCCCTTTTTTTTCCAGGTTCCTTAAGAGTATATAGAAGGTTCTACCCTGGTTCCTTTTAATTACTCTGGTGATTTTTCTGGTGATTCTTCTACTCCAGGTTCCTTCAGCAAATCCCAGAGTAGAAGGCTTCGAGACTTGTGGACTTCGCGAGTGTCCGAACAGAAGGACACAGACTGACCTGTAGTTGTTTAATGTTGTTTACTGGGATCTTCTAAGTACTTCCAGTACACCGTGCAGCGACTCGACATTCGACCTGCAAGGACACCAAAGCTACCTCCAAAGCTAGGGGGCCTTGACCAACGTCGAAATCCTTTGGAGCCACACCCTTTTGGCCTGTCCGCCCATTGGAGCCGATCGATCGAATCGATTCAATCCATCGACTCAGGTGGTGTTGGTCCCATGTATACAGAGTCCTTCACTGCCTGTTTCACTGGAAATGTCTCAGACATCCTCAGACATATTGGGATGTGGATTGATGTGGATTCATGATGCGACTCCCGTCTTCCATGTGTTTGGCTTCTCATCTTCCATCAGGAGCTCTCCCTGTCTGAGATGGCGAGCCTTTTCCGCAACACTGAGGACGCTGAGCGCTGAGCGGAGTGTTCGCTGAGCGGATGCACACATGTTGGGCATGAAGCTCTCACTGTAGGTGTTCGTGTGTGCCATCCAAGAAAAGAGTAGTTCTTTGGGGACGCTTTAGACAAGGCCTTGTTTGCAAAAGGCTGTATATACTGTCTGTAATTTCCTGATGCAGGTCTCCATTCTCTCCACTTTCTGGCGTAGTCCCTCGAACAGTCCGAGCACATGCCATCTCGGGCGCCGAACGACCGCGCGAGGATTACCACCTGCTACACGGCACCAAAGGCACAGCACTTTGTCGCTTGGTGGCCAGCATGACGGAAGCATTGGAGCCTCAAAAGCCGCCTCCTCCCAGGTTGGCTGGGTTGATCTCGATGTGTCGATCTGGAGACTTGAGATTAGAAGGATCAATCCATGAAGGATCCATGAGCCAATTCATTCCCCCCAACGCCCTGGGGCCCAGATCCGACCTTTAAAGAAACACAGTCACTATAAATCAGGTTTTAAACTTCTCAAGCTCTAAGATCATCAAAACAATTGTTTTCAATTCTGCAACCATCTCATTCCGCACCGTTTTTCCTCCCCCGGCAGGGCCTTGGCCTCGCTCTGCCACGGTGCCCTGGCGCCCAAGCGCCGTGCCGCCTGCGCGCCGCTCCTGGCGAAACTGCGTGACGCCCTGGGCGACGGCCGCAGCGTGGAGCTGCGCGGCGCGGAGGCCGTGGAGCTGCTGGCGGCAGCTGGGGAGCGGGGGGACTCAATTGGAGTGAGCGGGAGAAGGGAGTGGCGGGAGGCATGGAAGGGATGGATGAGACGACATCGGGATGAATGATGTATATTCATGATGGATCCAATGGGATCCAATGGGATTGAATAGCATTGGTGAAAGAGATGAGGATGTTTGATGATGTTTGAGGATTTTTTTAATGTACGGCATGAAGTACAGCATGAGAGGACCATCCACCAGACCTCGACAACTCGCACCCGGACGACGTCGCCCGAGGTTGCACCGGGCGATTGGTGTCAGCACGCCGTGACTTGCATTGCACCGGGGCATTGGTCAGTTGCTTTCAGCGAGCCATGAAAGACATCCAAGATGTTCCATGGAACATGCTGGAACCGAAAACCCACTGTTGGTTGGTATTGGAAAAATATGGGAAAATGCTCGAAACCACAGGTGAATTCTCAGGTTCCATGTTACTTTGCAAGAGCTATCCTTGAGCAGTTTGTAAACAAATATTATGTAAATATCTTTTTCCACTTTGGTGAGGGCAGCATCAGCCTGCAGCCACTGCTTTTAGCAAATAATGTTCAGGCAAATGCCTTCCAGGCCTTGGCATTTTTTTTGTTTAAGTGTTGCTCAGCTTTCCCTGGATGATGAAGGAGAGAGCATCTAAATCTAAGTGTTGAGAATCTCCACCGAGCATTGTTTGAGCGCATGTTTGAGACATTGAAATCCAACAGAATTAAGAACCATGAAATCAATCTGATTCGAGGACTTTCTCCCGGTGGGATGGTCTATGTCAACCCACCACAGAAATATCTGAAAGTCTACCGGAATCCATTGCAATGCAAATGGCCTGTCCCCAGAAGTACTGTACTGGTGATCAACTACTTTGCTTGTCAGCCAAGTCTATGCCGATGCGATACCTTGCAACCAATTATTTTCTCCCAGCACTCCTAACGAGGCGAGAAAGCTGCTTCTATGCACCGAAAGTTGGATTCGGGCTTTGATAGGCCCCTGATGGCCAACATAGAATGAGTAAGGGATCACAGAATGGTCCTAATGTCATAATTACGGCTTAGAAAAAATGGAGGACCTCTCCCGATCATGGTGGGGCGTTTGCTTTTATGTGTTGTTGTTTTTTCAGTGAGCACTCGGCCCAAGGCCTTACAGTGGTAGTGCATAGACTGCTGAAGCTTGGGGATTTGGCATGAGCTCATGGCTAGCTTTCGTGATAGGTTGGGCAGACCTATACCAACCTATCACGAAAGCTTGCGGTCTAACAGCAGAAGCTTGCAGACCTATAAGATCCTATAAGACTGCGGTGTCTAACAGCAGTTCCACAGATTCTGTTCATGCCCTAATATACCGCTGGGGCGAAGAGAAGGATAATTCCAGGCACGACGATCCAGTCGAGCGGGCGCCACACTGAGGACTCTGAGCACCCTGGCCCAGCGAAGCGAGGGTAGCTCAGAGATGTCCAAACTGAGGCCAGGTGGCCACCGATGGCTTCCATCCAACTGAAACAGAGCCCGGATGAGCCCGGTCAGAGGCACTAAGCACTGTTCAACCTGAAGAACGATGTTCGTTACGCACGAAAACCGACTGCCATGACCAGTTCATTGTTCCTCTCCGTCACCGACCTGTTCATCCACGGAGACCGACGGAGCCGTAGGTGAACGATCGCGTCGCGCGTCCGAGGCCGCGAAGCCTTGGACGAGGCGCCGTGGGAACCCACGGCGATCGGTTGGACGGTCGACGCGTTGGACGAGGAAGAATGAGGCGCTTAGGACGGGGCGATTTAGGACAGGTGCGGCGCTTATTCTATTTTTGTTGGGGGAGGGAGGGCTGGCATTTAGGCCTGTTTTGCGGAGGGCCGGCATTTAGGGCTGTCAGGCTTTTGGGGGGTCGTCGACCGGTCACCGGTGAGAAACTTCAAAGAACCAGCCGGGGTTCCTGGTATGATATGGCATCATATGGATCATATGGCATCCCAAAGCTCAGAATTGAGTTTCGCTGGCAAAGGAGCCAAGTACCCTGGTCTTCAGGCGTGAGGCAGTGTTCGGCCGGTTCGCAGTGTGTAAGTGGTTTATGACTCATGGACCTATAATACCCCAACCAGGGTGACAAAAGCTTCGAAAAGCACTGATTACTGTAGACATCTGGAGACATTTTCCAGATGTCTTTGAAAAGTGCCAGGGACTCTGAGATATTTGGGCTCTTTGCGAAATAAAAGTCTTGCAAGGCAACAGAGCAACAAGATGCAACAAGTGCATAAGTTTTTGGTAGAGGTGGACCACTTGCCAGCAATCTTCCCAGTCTTTTCTGCTTTGCACCACAAAAGCACGCACAGCCTCGACATAACGGTGTCGCCTTGCAAACGCCTGGGGCAGCTTGGCGGGTCCAGCGCCAGTGAAGGAGGCGACGCAACGAGGGTCACACGAGAACGAGTACCAGGACCCCCAAGGAGTGTCCAGTGTCTACTAACAAGCTCCATATTATACATATATATTAATATATATATATAGTGACGGACGGACACTTAGAACATTCGATGTTTTTCAAAGTTCAAAACCTTAGAAAACCCCTCTTATTTACCGTTTTCACACACTTAGAACGTGCAACTTAGAACACCAGTGTTTTCACTTAGAACACTTAGAACACCCCAACCCACACTTAGAACATCGCACGCGCACAATCAAACATAATCTTTTCTCTCAAACATAATCTGTCCGCCTATGTTCTAAGTATGTTCGATACCCCTGGTTCTAAGTATACACTTAGAACACCCTGTCCTGCTGCACTCGGCTGATTCTGGCGTTTTACTTTTTGTCAAGTTCTGTTCTAAGTATAATATGTTTGTCACTATACCCGTTTGATAATGTTTGATAATGTTGTATTTGTTTGAAACACCTCGGCCACCATCCACACTAAATACGATCTATGAATAAATGTGTTTTTAAGTAAATCACGTTCGTCCAGGACTTCAGAAAGAGTCAAAAATGTATCAGGAAGTCCAAGGTGATCCTTGGTCCAGACATTCAGAAAAGCGTGTTAAGTCATGGCACTATTGAATTGAAGGATCAGATGATAGGTTAGACACAGGATTCTATACGTGCATGCTTGCCTTCAACTTGGAGGTCCTTGAGGGTCAAGCTAAGGACTTAGATGTCCCTCCTTTCCATCCAATGGACAATCAGAAATTCAGCATGCATGTTGAGCAATAAATTGGGTTGTTGGCAAGCAGAAGCCGTCAGTGCAAGGGTTCATTGGGGCCTCATTGGGGTTCTTTGACAGTGTCCGTCACGTTCTTCTTCATGATTTTGGATCCACATCTTGCAACTCTTCACAGATTTTGGGTGGGGATTCACGAGACAACGTCAGGAGACGGATGAGCTTGCGAAGGAAAAATTAACAAGGATCTATTTTTATTATGAACCATGATGATGTTTGAACATGTGAATCAACCTTAGGCCATGGATTTTAGGACAATGTTGGTCCGGAATTCCAAAAAAGCAGGAATCTTGCTTTCAATAAATTGCAGCCAACCTTAGCATACAAAAGATAAGGACATCACCTCAGTCCGGAAGGACTTTATACAATAAAATCCAGTGTTCAACCTTTAGTGCATTATTAATGAGTCCATAGAGGTCAAGGGGTGTCGATTAACCACCCCTTCACGTGTTTGTTCGGGTCCGGATCAGGGCAATGTACTTTCAGGTTCCCATGTCCTTTCAGTGTCACATGTCCCAGCGGTCCAACATTTCTCGGTGGGATCCAGGGCTGGGCAGTGCCTCACAAGCAAAGAAAAGATGCACGAAGAAGGTACTATGAATGTCCATGAATCACATTGGTACTTGTGCTACTGGGTCAGTGGTTTCAGCAAACTGTAGTGCATCCTCCAGGTCACTGCAACTCTCTTTCTACTTCCACGCCCTTTTTTTTTAAGCCAAGTTTGGGTGAAACACTGTCATGTGTGTGCTGAGGTCATCATGTCGAAGGATCCACGCTATGACTCAAGGTGCCAAACGATCTGGTCGCACCCGGGGCAGGTGGTCCGGAATTGAGTGCGCTTGGGAACGGATTGGAAGCGTGAACTCGGCATATGTGAGTAGCATATGACGACACGGAATGATATTTTATAATAGCATATTAATATATATATATATAACATCATTCAATTTGTGTGTTTGTGTGTTTGTTTCTTTTGGAGCGAACGTTTTGATCCCGATCCGTTTGTTGTTCTGCTGTGATATACATGCGGAGGTGGCTGAAACTTGGCGTGGTTTCAGGGCAGAGAGTCAAGACATGTCAAAACGGAAGTATTATTCACTCCAAGTGTTATTTGGTGCTTGCAGCCAGAGCACCATGGCTGTTGTCCAAAGCTATGTGTTTCAGGACACAAATGATTCCATGGCAATTAGTTTCTCAAGACACAGGTTGGGTTTGATGGATTAGGTGAAAGGACAAAGGAACATATCCATTTGTCAATTGTGTGGATTTGAAACAATGCACCAGCACCCAGGTGTGTACAAATACCTCTGTATGTTTGGTGGATTTGGTGGATCATCCTTGGCAGAGGAAGAATCCTCACATACGGAGTCAGCCAAGTTCCCCACATCTTCTGCCACTGCTCATGAGTCATGGGATCAAACAACGAACCGTAGTTCTATATGTGATCTTCTGGTCCAGGACCGATTGGAGTGGTCAAAAGACGCCATCCAAACAAAGGAAGTACTTGCATTCTTGTATTGCTTGTATCCAGGAACATGATGGTACCGCCCCGAGATGAACGAGATGTGCAGTCTGCAGAAGCGTGTCCCGGCTGCAGCAAAGGCTATGAGGGTTCTGATTCTAGCGGTTTACGGGGACCAGGCATTTGGTTGCCAAGACTCGGCTAGAACCAGAAAGTGCTGAACTTATCGGCAATTATTTGGGCTACAAGAACGTCTAAAGCGCCTACAAGTAGCACCTCTTTTTGAGGAGCTCATTTGTGCCCATCCAGGTTCTAGGCCTTGGCATCCAGAAAGCTGCCAATTGTCAACTATAGTCCTTGCATTCAACTGAAAGCTTTGCTACTGTTGGACCAGCAGTTGGAGCCCCAAAATTATTTTGCAGAACGAAGCAGAACAAAGCAGATGAATGAACATGTCATGAAGGGATTGAAACTCATGAATATAATCTAACTGTGAGTTGGTCCGACCTATCTTCACGTCGGAAGCGAGTCTTTGCCTGGATCTGCCAATCGGTAGACGTTTTCGCGTCCAGCAGCTTCGGTAAACGCTTCCGGGTTCATGCTAGAATTTGATGTGGGCCACAGATGGGTTACAGACACAACCATGGTGGATTATAGATGCAACTCAATCGCAGGTGGGTTGCCACTTGATTAGAAGGTCCAGCTGAAGTGAAGAGTTGTGACTCAGTCCCAGGTGGTTTCAAGAGGACTATATATGATGTTTGCAATCCGAAGAACCGGCACCCTCCCCGATGAGAGTCCCCCATTTTCGGTGTTTCACTGCTGCGGAGACGGTCCGGGATGGTGCTTTTCGGAGCATTTCGGACCACGTCGTGCGGTGTCCTTACAGTGGTTGACATGCCGTGTCCTGAAGAGACCACCAGGGAGAGCAGCTGTTTGTGCTTATTTTGACGTGCTGGAAGACGCCTGCATGTTCGATGCAGGGGTCACACTCCTTCATGGTCACACACTTTCTCGGGGTATGGGGTGTGTGGGGGGAGACAATGTGCATCACCAGTCTGAAGATGAAACGACGGTTCTCGCGCACTTGATTCTGGATTCCCGACACTGAAACACTGCTTGTGGATGAAGCAACGCTTCGTGAAAAGCTCGATTCCGGAAAAAGTAGATCACGGCAGGTTGTCGTACAGATCGCATCAGATCGCGTAAACTCGGTATGATGAATCGACTTGAACACAAGACTGTCTGCAGTGTCGCAGGTTTCTTGTTGCTGGTTTCTTTTGTTTTGTCTTGGCTAAGCGGCCATAGGGTCAAAGATGGTCAAAGGTTTTCCTACGAAACCCAGTCAGGCTAAAGATTAAAAGTCATTTAAAGGATTAACACGGCCGTGCTTGGCACCGTGGACATCCGTGGACCAAGTAGTTCATTTTGTTCACTGCGACGGCATTTTGGGGTTCTCCGTGACTTGTTCGACTTGAAGTCTTTCAATGGCGCCATGTCCATCCCACTTGACCCAACAAAGCCCGCCACGCGCGGAACTGCCCCACACGACCGCGGCCACCACGCGCGTTTCGCCGAGGACAGAGACGGACCTCGAAAAGCCTCTCACCGGCAGCGAGGAACTGGAAGAGGTTCAGTTCGACATCCCTGAGGAGCTGGAGGGACCGGCTGAGCGTGTTCGGGTCGAGATCGATGTGGTCGATGGCCGATCCAAAACATGGCCATCGAGGTTCAACATGTGAAACCCGGAGCCTTTTTTTGGTGAAGATGTTTTTCACAGTGGAGGGAGGTCCTGGACCGGCCTCATTGGGGCTTTGGGCTGGCATCTCCAGAGTGAAGAATTGCTCCCACCAGTCGGAAAACAGTGATGTGGGATGTGCAGTGCTTTCAGTCATCTGGAAATTTCAGGCATTGGTGGAGGCAAATCCCAAAGTACTTATGGGCTAGATGCATGGCCTCAAGAACCGATTTTGTCTCAAGCGGAGAGCTTTTGCTGACTTGATTGAGAGTGCAGGCAATTTGGGCCTATTTCTTGCTGCTGAGTTCCTGCAATCGGGGTTAAGTAGGCCTGGAGTTGAGCCCTTAGGCCTATCAACTGCTTGTTTAAGTAATTTTGTAAGGATGATCCCTATGAACTGCTCAGAAAACAACGGATGTTCTACTGGGTTTGAGCATGACATGGAACCTTGAGCTGCGGCGTGTTTTTGGGCACTACAGTTGCAGCCATGGATGCTAGTTCTCCAACATAGTCGATCGGTCGCAGCAAATAGCTCCAACAAACCGACCAGCACCAAGCTGGACCAGAAACAGAGATTATGGAATGTTTGGGTTATCGAATATCAATACTGGGAGGAATTCTTCCTGTTCAATTAATAGAGGTCGCCATCCTCCCATCCCCCTATTGACTACTCAATAGAGAGGGGGGGTCATGCATTGACATTGGGTAAGCAGCGGTAAGCAGGATGCTTATGGAGCTGGGATCCTGGCCATTGTGCGAGACATTTCGATCATCAAATCAGGTGGGGCCGGGATATTGGCAATGCGAAGATATAGGTTTTGCATGTTCAAGTGTGCGATTGGTTGCACTGATTGTTTTTACGGAGCAATATATATTGTATAATATGGAGACAGAAGCGTCCACAGATTCTTGCTCCTGATTTGATCAAGAAAGAACTTTAAGAGTTCAGCATCAGAGAGGACGTGGAATAGGCCTGAAACGCAACCTCAGAAGGATCTGAGGGTATAAGATGTTATTAACATCTATTAACAAAGGCGGTTTCTGGAATCGAAAAGACTGCCTCAAAGAATTTCGAAGATATATGAGTCGCCAGTTTCCCGGTTTATTCTCAGACAGGCTCAGAAGACTCGACATATATAAATATACAGATAGAAGTCCCTTTGAGTTTGGCCATGTGTGACCTTTTGTACTAACGTTTGACCTTTTCTAAAATATCCAAAGATGCCATCGGTGTGTCATCGTTTTCTTAGGACAGAAAGCAAGTTGTATGTCACTGGACTATCATTGTATGTCGCTGACTTCTACTGTAAAGGTTATGAGCCAAGCAACCGCATCAACTTCTTGGGCCTTTGAGCCGTATGCAGAATCAGGCAGCAGTTGGTCAGACGAAGAGGTTCAGCTAAAGTGCATCCAGGCGCCCGTCCGAGTGGGGTTTTCTGGGAGGATTGAATTCAGGTTGATGAATCTGATGTGTTCAGATTGAACATGGTTGAAATGCATCAGCTTCGATGATGAATCTGGGAGCTCTCCATACTGATCCCTTTGGTTTGATGAATTCTGGATGTTCGGACCAGAGGGATCATTTCTCTTTGGTTGCTTCCTCGTTCGTTTTTTGCCATCCAGAGGATGTTCTGGAAAATGAGATGAATTCATCGCTTCAGATCAAAGGAAAGAACTCGGTCGCATGTCCAGCGGTACCTGTCCGCCCTGTTTGGAGCATTATATCCTTTGTTTGTGGTGGTGTACACTGTGATGAATCATGGTACCGTCCAATATAATGCAAAGAACACATAAATAAGTCAAGAAGAATTGAAGGATTTTGTTAAATCCTGTTCAGAAAAACGGAAAACACCAGCAACATATTGGAAGTGGTTAATTATTGGTGGTTTGATGTGGTTTATCAATCAGCCTTTAGATGTTTTAACGGTATTCAGAGTTAGTTGTCCCAGGTCAACGCTGCGTTCACCTCTGTGATGAGCACGACAGGCCTTTTTTTCCTTCCTGTTGCTCACCATGAATTTGACCATGCAGCCTGGAGCTCAGAACCATAACCTTCCAATGATTTACCACCTGCAGCTACTCTCATGAGAGATGAACAGCTGCAATTGAGAGATGTGCTTTCGTTGAATATCATACACCATCCAACACCATTCAACCCCCTTGGTGGGTTGCAATGCGATCTTGGTGAATGGTGGAGTAGCAAGGATGTCCTTGCTCTACTTCATTTTCACCTTCGTTGCCGCTTGCTCAGCCAACAACAGCTTCGTTTGGCGTGGAGGGGGTTGCGAGGCAACTGGACACCCCTCAAGATACCAACGAACTTCCACAAACACGAACACATGTCTCAATAACACATGTAAGACTTATATAGACAACCTGTTATGGTAATTGTATGCTGTGTTCAGTCACCTTGTTCATCAACAATCAAAAGGCCTTCTAGCTTTTCGTTGCCATGCTCAGCCACGCTCATGCGATTCCCTTCCTCTATTGTTTCATGGCAGTTCCCAAACGACAATGGATCCTTGCAAACTGAAGTAGACATAATGTCGATCGTGGTCGAAACAGACCTGTCCGCCTAAGCAGAAGCCCAACGTGAACAATTCTGACGTACCCTCCGACCACATCAAAGTGAAATGCAGTTTGTGCAGTTAGACGATGTTAGACCCCTCAGATAGTAAGCGCTGAGTCTTTGACCACTGCCCTCGATCCGAAGAACATGTTTGACCCGTCTTCCCGCCATGCCATCCACTTGGATTCCGACTGCCCGGACCTGAAGAAGCCGTCCTGAAAGACGGGGAATCACTGAGGTCCGACCAGCGGTTCACACAGTTCAGTTCAAGTATCACGAATTTCATGCATCTCGGAGCACCGTGCTCTTTCCGTTGGCCTGGCCGTTGTGCTCTCTCCCCCCCCCCGGTTGCGGGGTGTGGTCGATAGAGAACGGTGTTCGCTCGATTGGTTCATGGATACCCCTTCCAACCTCTATGAGGGGCAGCTTGTTCTGTTGGACACCCCCTTTTCACCGGGGGGTTTGGTACATGTGTTGTTTGTTTCGTTACTCCACTCACTCGGAATACGTTCGGAAGTGGATGAGTGACGTGTGATCGAAAAAAGGGAATCTTCACGAAGACGGATGGTTCGCAGTCTCCGTGAGTGCCGTTTTCGGGGTTCTGAAGAAGCCCATGGTCACCTAAAGAACCCCATGGATGTGCATAAAGAAATAGAGACCTCTCAGATCAACCCCCCTGGAAGAAGGCCCTAAATTCGGGGTATGATCTCCTATTTGGGTGGAGGAGCAGCTTCCCAGAAGGTAAGAGCTCCAGGGTGGGAGTCTCATCCCTCACCTCGGCGCCAGCTCACTGGGGTCGACCCAAAAGGGATCCGCCTCTTGACCGAATTCGTTGCGACCGGAGGTCCTAGGAGGTCGTGATTCAGTGGATCACTGGGGCGGGGGGATTGGAGACACCCCACAAGAACACATGTTGAAATGTTGATACATTTTGATGTGAACCTCTATTTTCCAGGGGGAATGGCTTTGGGAGTCCGGATGTTGAAATAGAACAACGACATCTTAAAGATCTCGAAAGAGATGGACCCGTTTGAGTCGTTGACTCGTTTGAAACCAAGTTTCGGGGGGGGCGAACTGCTTGGCTTCGTCGTCTCAGAGGGTTGCTTTTGCGCACAATCCGCTATGAATTGTGCGCACAAACATGGTCTATATTTTTGTTTTTGAGGGACAATCTAACCCGAACCCCAAATATTAGCTTGGGGTTCTAAACATAGATTTTCCCTGAAGCCAATCCATTTGGACATGACGTACGGCTCCTAAGGAGAAAATCTTCGACATTGATGGCAACTTCTTGCCGGACGAGTGGGATGCCTATGAAGGCTACGGTTTCGCCTGGCTACGGTTTCTCCCACCACGAGAAACCGTGTTTTGAAATTATTGTTTGTCTTTAAAGCTCTTATTTTCAGAAACCACTGGGACAAGCTGGTTGGACAGCTGACCAGGAGCACAAGCAGATGCACCAACCGATGACCTTTTTGGAATCCCTAATCCCTCATCCCTCCCTTGCCGTCAGTGCGCGCCCACGGCAGCAGCGGTGAGCGGTCCGCACTCAGTCTTCCAGCCGTTTGGCTGCTTCGTCCCAAGGTTAGTCACTCCAAGTTTTCTTCAACGGACGTGCAAGATCGTTCACAGTACGAATCAACCGACGGCAACAAAAATCCGCTAAAAGACCACGAACAAAACCAATCCTATCAGTCGTCCATCGAAGTGCAAGCCCTCTTTGTGGCGGAGCAACACCATAGGCTGTCAAGTTTAGACCCGATATTTCCACGACAGGAAGATTGAGTCCCTCAAATAACCCACGAACTAATCCCTTAACACACCTCAAGGCCATCGCCAACGTCTGACTTCCACTAACGGTCGATCCTCCTGCCAACGGGTCTACCCACATGCCTTTCGTTAACCCTGGGACAGGGATTCTACCCTGAAACGTGTGCCAGGCCCAAATCGTGAGCTCAAGCCATGACACCAAAAGAGCCCCTCGATCCGTTTCGACGGAAAGCAATGTCTGTACAAACTGCATGCCGAAGGGTCCAAAACCTAAAAAGCTCTTTACCCCTTGCCCTTTACCTGCCCAGTCATGTGGCAGTTCATCAAGCCATGACTTCTCTGCCTCTCTCACTTCATGGTGGTGCTCAACCTCCTCAGCTTCAAGGTCAATGACAGCATCTTCCCAAGTGTGTGTTTTCAGCAAATCACCTCGTTTTGCAGCAATTGCTGTATGGAGTGCCTGAAGCTTCCGCAGCTTGGCCAACTCAGCCCGTTGATGTCGCACCAGCTCTTGCCAGAGGGTCCACTTAGCAGGAGAGTGTGTCGAATGAGCTGCTCCTGCTGCTTTATCCGCGGCACCGTTCCAGTAGCACGTCCAGCTATCAATCGGATCAAAACAGTCCTGCTCCTGTCTGTGCGACGGGATATGCTGGCAACGCACACGTTCGGAGCAGTGTTGGACTATGTCTTGACATTTTCGCCAGAGGTCTGTGTTGGTGTCAAACGGAAGGCAGCTAACACACTCAATCAATCGCCACAAGCCAGTCGCAACATATGAGCTATCAACCCACAATGTTGTCTTGGAACATGTCTGCATGGTTCATGTGAGCGCTGCCAGCATCGCCATCAATTCACCTCTATCAATATTCTGAATCGGTCCACTGAGCGGGCCGGATGTAATGCACATGGAGTGTGTGGCGGAAACACAGGCCCAAGCAACAATGGATGCCTCTGGCATGTCAGGGACCAGGCAAGAAGCATCTGTGAAGATGTCCGTCCATGTTTCCTGGTCCAAGTCACACTGCTGGAAGACAAATTCAGGCTGTTCAATGGAGCCCAATTCTCGAATCCAGTCTTCCCATTTCGGGAACCTTTCAGGGAGCAGGCGATGGCGCTGACTGATCGGCAAACTTCCCCAACAAGCAAGGATGTCTTCATGACCGGATCTAGCCTCAGCCAGCGCAGGGCAAACAGTGGCTCGATGATCAATCGTGTCCTCCACGTCACACCATCTGCAGCTCCCGCTCTGAAAGCCATCAAATTTGCTTTGTTGCTTCCCGGTCAGAAATGCTCCTTCTTGCAATGAAGCCACTTGTGCAAGCTGAATCGAGGTGAGTCCTGACTGTGCCCTACACAAGATCTTCCGATCAATGCACTGCACCCCCTCGAAGTCTCTCCTCTTGCGCAGCTTATGACTGACCATGGTCGTCCATGCCTCCTCCAACCAGTCAAGTATGGCTTCTACCGGTGCTTGCAGGAAATCGAACGTGATGCCAGCGGAGGTTCTGATGTAGGGTGGTTCAACAACATGCCAGCCTATCTGCTCAAAGACCTCCAGAAGTTTCATGAAGGGGCCTACCTTGCCCTTGCCCGTGAACATGCTCCAGTGCTGATGCCACAAATCAAGGACTCTCTCCTGTTTTTCAGCAATGCGTCTGAAGTCAAGAACAACTCTGGTAAGTTGATAGTATCCTGGATCACTCCTCAGCGCCTTGCCAATCAACATTCTGACATGAGGAGATGCTCCTGCTCTGCCATGCCCCAAGGCCTTGACCGCCTGAGTTCTGAGTTTGTCCACATGCCCTGGTCCTAACAGGCATATGCCAATTCCATGGAAAGCTCGTGGCCAGAAGGCAGCCATCAGCACATGTCCCTTGGTTGCTTGGTCAACATTCAGTCGTCTCAACAGCGGCCACATCTGTTCTAAGCTTGCTATGCGCTTGCTTTGCAACTCAATGTGTCTGCTGCCGGTGTAGCTGTGTTGAGCACCCAGGTCACCAGCATGTGTACGTACTTCAAACTCGAGGGCACTCAACGCTGCACGATCTGATGTCTTAGTTGACCAACTCCAGGACTTCTTGCTGTCAAGCTCCAGACGCCACAGGCTCAAGAACTCTTCAAGGATGATCGTCCCTTTCAGCAAATGAGCAACCTGTTCAACCATAAGGCCCAGATTGTCAACAAAGCTGATCGGCAGAACTTCAGGGGCAAAGACCTTGAAGTAGCTATGGAAGCAAAGGTCAATGATGGCCATCGCAAAACAGCTCATTGCACAGCCCTCTGGCACACCAGCTGTGGAGACATGTGCCTCCCCAATTTCTCCTCGCACGTGGAATCTCCGCTCCATGGTGTGGAGGAATTGCCCCCCAGGCCTTCAGCACCTCAGTGGGAGTGCCAATATGTTCAGCAAGAGCAAGAACTGGATATCTGGGGACGTTCTCAAAAGCCTTCTGAATGTCAGTGACCAGTCCACATAAGTCACCATCCGCCATGGTGGTCACCTCCACAAGCGCCTGTATCAAGAAAGAAATTTCAAAGCTTTCTCTTTCAGGTAGGAAGCCAAACTGAGTGTCCCCTGCCAGTGCAGCAATGTGGGCCAAAAGCGGCCGAACTCTTGCTGTTGACCAGGACCTATAGATGGCAGAGTAGATGACTAGCGGCCTGAACTGAGCCACTGTCTCGGCTGTTGAGGTTTTGGCCAAACATGCTGTAAAGCCTGTGAGCAGCTGGGCAGGCCATCCACTCGCACCGGACTCCACTTTGCAAATCATGTCCAGCAACTGCTCTTTGAACGGCCTGGCCATGTTCTGTAAGTCACGGGGGTGAAATCCATCAGGACCTCTTGCACTCAGATCAGTATACCTGGAATTGGCAGCGTCCCAGGATGTCATGCTGAGTGGTTCATATCGTAGAGGGCGACTTGGAAGAAAGGCCTTGCCGAAACCAAGAATTCTGTGCCAGGCTTCTGTCGGGATGTTCTGGTGATTCAACCATCTGGCATCCCAGAACTGTCCCAGCGCCTTCTGGATCGTGTTGGTTTCCACACAGTGCATCTTGCAGGTAACCTGCTGACCCGGTGTGAGCAAGCAATCACCATCTGTCACTTCAAACACTGCCTCATCTACCCGACGCAACTCCACCTCATTGAAGTCATCGATCC
>CAXAMN010017446.1:54129-64538 GCA_963970005.1 Durusdinium trenchii
TGCCTCATCTACCCGACGCAACTCCACCTCATTGAAGTCATCGATCCACCATGTTTTGAAGTCGCAGATGCCATGTCCGAGATCATGCTCAAGGTGTATCTGTAAACCGTCACTGGAAATGGCCAGGATCTCTGATTCTTGTGTGTCCGTCACTGTGTCTATATACTCTTTCTTTTTGGTCCGGATTTTCTTGAAGGCAAGGTGCGCAAACTCCTTCATCTTCAGGCTACTGACCTCTTGCTGTCTCCTGATGTGCCAGCTCTCAAATTGTTTGAAGTTGACATGGAAATCCTCAAAGATTCGTGCAACCTTCCAAGGACTAATGTTCATGCCCACAAGCTCAGACGGAGTGCCCTGCAATTTGATTCTTCGTCTCTTCCACCATGTGGGAAAGCCTCCCTTGAATCCACTTCCCCTGAGGATGGAACTCCAGAGCTCAAGTCTGTAGCTGCATGCGGACGGGCTGTCACTATTCTTTTGAAGGTTCTGATGAAGTGCCTGGATCCTTCTGAGCTGCTTGAACCATTGTTGCACCCCCCTTGAGACGAATTCTGACACAAGACAGACATCGCCATGTCGCGAGGATCTCGTCAATGGTGCTTGCTTCTCTAGCTGCACTGGGCGGAGATGTTGTCCTCTACCCTTCCATTGACTGGGCATGTCTCCATCAACACTGTCGACGTAACCATCCAAGCTGTGCTCGAACGATTTTGCCCATCTGCGAAACTGTTCTGTGGGAGTGCCCTTCTGCTCATCGACTCTTCTCTCCTCACATTGATGCCTCCAGCTGTCAAGGTCCACTCGTTTCCAGTCAATCCTCCCTGGCATAGGCCAGACCCAGGTGGTGGGACGTTGCAAAGGCACTCTGAAATAACCACAGACTGCAGCATGGTCACAAAAGACCGGGAGAACCTCAGCTGACTTGAAGAGCGATGCGAGCTCTGGGGAAACCAGTACAAAGTCCTTGCATGTGGAGCCTTTGCACGTCGGCTGGACTGGCACCCCGTGAATTTCTCTATTCATTTCCTGAACCTCTTGCCAGCCCAGGCTTTTCCAGTATTCGACCTGCGGGATGTCATCCAAGCTCAGATTGAAGTCTCCACTGACATAGCGGCATCCTGTTCTGTTGTGGATCAGAGTCTCTGTCAACCTGGCAAACATCTGGTTGGTGAGTTTCTTTGCTCCAGGCCAGGTGGGTCCCGGTGTCCAACCATACACTGCGGCGCCTGTAATGCCCAGTCCACCAATCCAGTGCTGTGCCATGGAAACTCTTCCTGCTCCATGTTCTCCATTGGGCCACTGCGTGCTTACGAGCCTTGCTGGTGTGTCACAAATGTGCATGACTCCACTCCAAACTCCAGCCGAATCAGATCGAGCCCTTAGTGGTACTGCGGCTCCTGGAAGGACACGGAGTTGTCTCTCTGAGCGATCAGCCAAAGCTTTAAGCCAGCCTACTGTTTGATTCATCATAGGCTGACTCAAATGAGTTTCAGTTATGGTCCAAATGCCCGGAGGCAGATCAACAATTTCCCGCTCCTTGCCTCTGACCCCTGTGGGATTGGCCGTGCCTAGTGCAAACAAATCACCTTGCCCTAGCCAAACTGGTCCGGGGTTTGAGGCCTCACCAACCCTGCAACGTTCTATGCCATCGCACACGTATGTGGCTTCACCCGTCCAGCTCCCCGACCCAAGGTAGCAATACCCTGCAGCAGCAGGATTCGCTCTGATGATGAAGTGCCGGGCAAAGGAACCTTCAGGGCCTCCACAGTGTGTGCATGGCCTCCTTGTGCTCTTCTGAATTTGGATGTATGCTGAACCCCGGCCACCACAAGCACTCAGGTCACAGTCTTGAACATCCACCCCCCATTGTATTCAGGCAGGTGCCAACTGTCACATTGAACAATAAAGCAGTCCACCCAAGCAATCTCGTGATGCCTCTTGAATGTGTCGGCCTCCCCTGTTGGCATCGATTCAGAGGAGCCTTCTGATCTAGTCACTCTCTGGGACTATTGCTGGCGGTTCTGGGTCGCTTCGCCAGCAGTGCCTCAATCTGGTTGAACCCCCTCTGCATACCTTCATTCACATCAGCACGAAATTGATTGAAGGTGGCCTTGGTCTCCTGCCCCTGCTTCTGGATCGTAGAATCTAACGTTTTCATGTCGTTTCGGGTAGTGTGTAGCTCCTGGGTCAGGTGATCCACTCTCGCTCCGAGCTCATGCTGAATGGATGCAGAGTGTTCCATCCATTGATCATATCGTTCATGCTGTGCTCGCAGTTCACTCATTGTGGACTCCAGCTTGCACAATCGCACGTCTTCGTTCCAACTTGTCTGCATCTTTGCATCTTCCTCACAGGCTGCTTGTTCCTCAAGTTCTTTGCGGATTGCCGTTCTGACATCAGCTCTGAGCTTATCCTCAACCTCCCTAATCTTGGTGATTGCGGCTGGTTTCAGATCATGCGCCCCTGAACTTGCTGCGCTGCTCTTCTCTTGCTGGCTCACTGGACGAAAGGCTGACCAAGGATCACCATTTTGCCAAGGATCAGGCGGCTGAGCCGTATTGCTGGATCCTGCTGACTGCCTCAAATGGGACCTCGTCTTGAATGATCCCAGGATCTGCGGTGGCTCTCGAATGGTCTGCACTGTCTTGACTGGTGTAACGACGACATCTCCATGTGCACCCTGCAGAACAACCTGTGGTGGTGCAGTGTGGCTGCCAACATGCCAGCCAGCTCCTTCAGCTCCTCCTCTGGTTGGTTGCAAAGGTTTCGCATCCCAGCCCCATTGTTTCAAGCTCTTCTGAAGCCCTATTCTCGTGGTGCCATGAGGAAGAGGGTACATCAGGAAGGTCTTGTCCATTGTGATCTTGTGATACTCCTCTTTCGGCCGAAGAATCTTGAATGCCTCTTCCATGTTGGCCTCTTTGAAGCGGAGTCCCCAACGATTGCCAAGCCTGGCAATGGCAATCACACCATCCATAGTCTTCTTTTTGTGGTCAGCCTCTCGTAGCCCCTGTTGTGGAAGCCATACCACTCCATACTCATCAGCTGGTCCTTTGCCATCAGATTGTCTCGGCTCAACATAGATGCCATACTGGCCTGAGATCGCCTGCACCCACTCTCCTGCATCTTCCAGCACCCTCATGAGCATGGAGAAAGTAGCAGCCTTTTCCGGCGGGACCCGACCTCCTCCATCAGCCTTTGCCCAGCGTCTGTCCCACAAGTCTGTGATGAGACTGTCGCACTCAGCATCAACTGGGGCATGATATCGTTGGCAACCTCCTCCACATGCAGACCCTTTGCAGAGCGTCAGGGCAATCTGAGTGAGAAACAAGGTTTTCACCGGTCCCTTACACAAATCTGTCCAGCTGAGTTGAGCCTCCTCCCATTCATCTCTGAAGACTACCAGCCTCAGAGTGCATGTTTTGTTGGCCTCAACCACAGGCTGGTTCGTGTCCTTCTTGCGAACAACTAATCCATCACCAAGCTGAATCAGCGATCCTTGTACCAGAACAGGTTCCTTGGTGCCAATGTACTCGGCTGGGAAGCGGATGCGCTGGACAGGTAAAAGACCTTGTTGCTCATGAGGCACTTCAGCTGTTGTCAGAATGGCTAGTGGTCCCACACTCAGTGATTTTCCCTCAACCAGGAACGGTACCACCTGTGCTACTGTGGCAATTGCAACACCCGTTGCTTGCGATTTCACCTCCTCAAACTGTATCTGAGTCATCTCATTCCCTCCATCATCGACAAACAGGCCCCGGATCAATGACAGCTGCGCTGGTATCAATTGCACTGGTGCTGAGTCATTCCTCTGCTTACCTTTGTCTTTCTTCCTGACTGCATTGGCCACTCCATAGGACTCCTCGGCACGTTGGCGCACCTGCTTCATCAGCTCATCATGTCTGACCCACATGAACCTGACATTGGGCTTGGATGCTGCCTGCTTCAGGATAGCCCATGGATTTCGTGATCCAAGTGCCTGCTCAACCGTCTGCTCTCCAACTGCTCGAAGTCCTGCCAAAGCTCTTTCATTTGCTCGATCTTCCGGCACACCCTTCTGTGCCAGCAGCGTGGCCAACCTCATCTCCAAAGTGTCACCATCTCCTCCTGAACCTCTCAGGCCCTGTCTGCCTTGACTTCGATGAAGTAGCGCTTCATGCCAATTGTCAAGCTCACTGGGCGGCATTAGAGCACCGTCTGTCAGCAGCCACTGTATGTTCGCCAGCGCCACTACTCCACATTGATCATGCGATTCCTGCACATGCACCGTAGTGAGGTGCATGACAAAGCCTGAGACATCCCAGAGCTTCTCAAATCTCCTGGCAATCTCCCGGACCTGTTGCTCAAAAGCATGAGGCAGACCATCAATGTAGTCAACATCAAGCCACTTGTCATGCTTGACGATGTGTACAACAAACCAATGCTTTTGGTGCAGGACCAAGAGAGCCACACTGTCTTTGTCCTCTAGCTTCACTTTGACCGTCACGTCAATGCCTTCCCATTCATCATGGACTAAATCACTGACCAGGTCAACTGATGGGACCCATGTGGCACTGTCCGTCATTGCAACTATGTCCTCAAGCACCTCTTGCATGGTCATGATGTCCAAACCCGTTTGGTTGTTCTCTGGTGTCTCAGCCGTACTGGTTGCTTCCGACTCCTGCTTCATAAGTTGTCCTTGCAGAGCAGCCAGCTGATCATGCGTTGGCAGAGTGCGCAGACTAGTGACAAGCCCTAAATGTGCCAGTGCGATCACTGCGCTCATGTTGTCCTCAAGCTGCGGTATGCATCTGTCATAGACAATGAGGATCTCATCGCACTGCCATAGTTGCTTGAGCCATGCCGCAATCATCTTGATCTCTGGATGTAGGAGATGGGCCACTCCATCGAAGTAGTGTACCTCTCCAATCGCCCCGGCTCTGACACCAACAAACAGGGCCCAATGCCCACAGCCACAGAAAATGCCATAGATGATGTTGGCGGCTTTTCCTTTCTCTATTTCAGCACAAAAGAGGTTTGGTGAGCATTGTGTGATTTGCATGCTGTCAACGACTTTCATCATCCATCCACCTTGTGGGATCTTGCCTGACGTGATTTCATCCACCATGAGTTGGAGCAAGGCAGTGTCCACCTCCTCGCCCACTGGCATCTTCGTCTTTGGGGCATTACCTGGGCCGTCCCATGCAACCACCTGTAGCCCTGACAGTCTCACATCTTCCCACACTCTTGTGTCTGGCCACCACACATTGCCATGAGCATCCAACAACTGAGACGGCTTCACCTGCATTTGAAGCTGCCAGTAGGCCTGGAACACGAAGTCACCTCCTCGCAGCAAAGTCTGGCAAGGCCCCCATTCTGTTTCAAGCGTCACTTTGACCAACTGAAAAGGCTGATCAGCTGACTGTGCACTTGAATGTCGAACCAGGGTGTAGGCTCCAGTGCTGGCAGAACTGTGAACGAAAGCAAAGCCGGGAACTACATAGTTGTCATCTCTGATCTGCAGTTTCTCATTGAATGTCCATCGCTCTTCAGCCTCAAGCATGTCACTGATGGTCATCCCTGAGGCCGTCAAGAATGTGCAGTTGGCTCCTTCACTCTCCCACACATGTGTGCGCTGCGGGCTGTTCGGCACTCCTCGAGGAAGGACGTGATAGGCTCGTGTCTTGAGCTGCTCCAGGTAATCCCTGAGGACATTCTCTGGTTTAGGAGCTCCTGGCTGCATAGAGTGAAGACAATTGGCCAAGACCCACAAACTCTGGGCTGGAGCTGCTACTTGCCCCAAAAGAACCAGTGTGGCCTTCAAATTCGAGTCAACTGCAAGATCAGGAGGCAATGTCTGAAGCAACGCAACCTCCCTGGGATGCAGCCACCTAGGAAGTCCTGATCGTCCTGAGTACACATACATGCCCCGTAGTCCTCCTCGTGCTAGTCTTTGTGGGCTAAGACCGGCTTTCCTGCATCCGCAGGGGCATGGGCTGAGCGGTGAGCCATAGCTGTGCAGGAAGGTCGCACAAATGCCTGACGTGTTGAGGACTCTTTGATCGTTTCCCATCGCTGGGTCCTGCAGCATCTGAATTTCAAGTCCATCAAGTTCTAGTTGCTGTTCATCATCAGGTGGCCAACAGCCCCACTGGTCAATGACCTGGTCAATCGCTTCAAAGCCAAGGTGCGGCATGCTGGGTATGCAGGTCATCTGCACACCAACTGGAATCAAAACTGCCCACCACCTCCTCCGTCTGCATGGCCATGAGTCCTCAAGCGACAAGATCTGAGACACCACCTTCAGGCAAAGAGCATCTGCAAGTTGCTTGAGTGAGCTATGCACGATCTCACTCTGATCAACCTCGGGCACGCACTCGAGCATGACCATCTTGGCTTGTGTGAGCCAAGCTCCCTTGAGCACGCCATGAAATGTGGCTGCTCTTTTGTCATGAAATCCCAGCTGATCACCTTGCCTTGAGAAGGCTTGGCAAGGGAAACCTGCCAGCCACAGGCAGCCTTCCGTGCTGCCCTGAACCTGGATCTGATGGACATCTTTTTCGAGCATGATGTTTCCAAGGAGCGCATGTTCATGGCCATTTTGGCGCAAGTGATCAATCACAAGAGGGCACCAATCCATTGCCGCAAGTGATTTCAACCCCAAGACTTCAGCTCCAAGGCTCATGCTAGCAAGGCCACAGCATACTTCTTTCACATGTCGTGGAATGGGTGAGCCTGTAGGTATCTGGACAATCATGGTATCCTGATCGGCAGTGAGCATGATCCCCCCATCTCTCTGACCAACCAAGGCTCCATAAATCGTGATTCTTTTCTCACTCAATTCCAAGGCACATTCGAGCTCGCATGCAAAGCCTGTCAGGACCTGAACACAGCTGTACCTCGAATCACCTGATGGCGACTCAACCGAAAGAACACCTGTCCAGCGTGAATGCAGGGCGTCCTTCACATGAGATTCCAGCATCGGTGCACGTCCCTCAACCATCAGTCGCGAACGGTCTACCCCTGGTAGGTGTTGAGCCGAGACTATCCCTAATCCCTCAAAATATCAAATTTGAAGATATACACATAGCCTGATTGTGAGATACCGGAGGTGCAAATCACAACCAAAATAGTCCTGCCAGAGGCAGAAAAGCATGCCCTCGCTCCTCACGGGGGCACAAAGACACATTGAGTTCCAGGTGTATCTTTGTCAACATCATACTCAACTGGTTTTGGCATCCGAGAGACTCCTCTTCTGAGACCGTTTGTGCGTCCGCAGTCGACGGAACGCATCGAACTGGCCAGGCAAAGAGGAGCTGTGTGAGGAGCTCAGCTGGGAGGAAGAGTTGCCATCAAAAAGTTGAACAGAAGAGAACGAAAAGGCCATATGGGATGGGTCAACACCTGGAGCCCTGGGAACGACCAACACCAAATAAGGCCCACAGGGCATAGATCGAGAGATTTGAACTGGCCAGATATTGATCCTTCATACATTCATACCATTTTGATAATTTCTGGGGTGTCTCACCAATGATAGCATTCCTCATACCAGTTCAAATGGTTCTTTTTGAACATTAAACAAATCCCCCAGGAGACCCACATACCATTTTGATAGCATTCCTCATGCGTCAGACCTGGGTTCCATCCCCGGGTGCGAGTGGCTAGGCGGGGCCATTGGGGATGAGCGGACCGGGCGTGGACCGTTCAACAGACCCAGTTTTGATCAGATCGGTTGGGGATGTGACTGGGCTGGGTTACTGTTGGGATCGAACTACGCTTTTGCGGATGTGTTTAAAGTCTAAAGTTGACATCCATGGCCTTGAAGTTATAAACAGCACTCAGAGATCTCAGATTAGAACTCAAAATCTGTGGCTGAGTGGGTGGGCGGTTGCGCTGTCGCCCCTTTCAGGTCAGATTGGCATGTCCAGTCCCTTCTTCTACTTCACAGTGGTTTTCCTTTGGGTTTGAGGGCTCAGCATGGTCCGGCATGCCGCGATCGTCGGACATCCGGCATGCCGCACGATGACCGACCTGATGAGTCATGGACCGACCTGATGAGTCGTTGCACGATGACGCTGAGCTGTGGAGTGTTTAGACTCCCGCTGTTTGGAAGTATCCCTCCAATTTGATCCAATTTGGGGACCTTCCCCCTTCCTTTAACTCGTTCATTGTCAGGCAAGCTAGGCCCCGCATTTCTTCGGAATGGTGTGAAGTGGCGCGTCTCTACAGCTCCATCTAGCCATTGATCCACCCATTTGGGGATCATCAGGAAGTTTGTTTCGCAGGTCCGAGGGCCAATTCATTCCTGTTCACGTCCGATTGACACTAGATTGACATACTTGTGGCCTTTCTTTGGTATCTCTTTGTGGTTCCTCGCAGACCTCTCACGTCCCATCTCTCTTCTGCTTTTCGGTGGCGTTTCTCTTCCCAGAGGTCGGCACGTTTCTCCTGCTCATCGTTGTGTCCTCGCGTCGCTTCGGGGCGTCGCACGTCGTCGCTGCGTCGCTTCCGGGGCTTGCTTCGTCGGCCATCGAGGTGTTGCTGATCATCCGTGAGATCCGAACCACTGAGAGATTGGCTCGGGAGAGGGATTCTGTCTCATTCGCCCGGTCCGGACGGGTAGACTCTGAGACCGTGGAGACCATTCGTGGGGAACAAAGCAACATAAGCAACAAAGCTCATGCAACATGTGATTCTACAAAACAGCATGACATGGACATAGACTAATGGGGTGAACGTGGGAATGGACCCGTTTGTTCCCTTTCTCAGTGCTCGCCAGGGGTCAACATACAGAGTTATAGCCATTTGGCTGTGGATTATACTACATTGGCAGCTACTGCACGCATTACGCAAGTCCTGTGCAGGTTGCATGGTGATTTGGCGATGACTGGTTCCAAGAGAGTTTGCTGATTCGTTCGCCTGACGCAGAACAGATGTGAGAGCCAACCTATGCTGTGAGAGTTCTTTTTCAAACACCTTGGCTGAATGAGGAAGCAGATTGCACAAGGAAGCCAACCTAGATGGATTTGTAGCCTAAAGGTGTGCAAAGGGCTACTGTACTGGCCTACCCTGCCAAGGATGAGTAGATGAATGGTTTGTCCTCTTCTCCAGGACCCGACCCCGCAGTACCTCACACATTTGTCGCAGGACCTCTTCAGCATGCCGCTTTGCAACAACATGTCTGAAGCTTGCAAGGAGGAAGACGGAGCTGTGAAGGCTGGGCTGAGAAATTCCCGTCAGATGTCCAATGAGGCCATGCGGAGGAAGAAATAAGATGGTTACGGTTTAAAACGGATGTCAGTCCGCCTGAAAACGCATTCTGGACTGTGGCATGGTGTTGTTGCTTTGGATTGATGACTATGTGACGTTATTGCTTGTGGGACTTTGGTGAGGTTGTTGCACTCACCTCCTTCACGAAGACTCTGTGGCTTGGCAATCAGGTGAACCTTCCGGTGGGAGTTGGCTTGCCTGCATATTATTTAAGAGGCTTACGCCTGACAGCCGGGCGCCGGCCAAGCAGGGAGAGGGTGTGTTTAGAGAGAAGGAGAGAGACAGAGAACTCAACCGTAAGATCCAAAAAAGCTGCGTAAATTGGGTGTGTGTGGGGATGGGTTCTCTTTCTCTTTCTCTCGCGCTGTCACTTGGTCTTTGTCTTTTTTATTCTCTCTCTCTCCCTTTTCTCTCGTTGTCTGTGTCTGTCTCTGTCTCCGTCTTGGTATCTCTCTCTGTCTCTCTCTCTGTCTTTCTGTATCACTTTCTTTCACTTTCTTTGTCTCTCTCTCTCTCTCTCTCTCTCGCGGTCCTTGCTTTTCCCTTCTCTGTTTGCCCCTGTCTCCGTCTCTGTCTCGGTCGCGGCATTTGTCGGCAGCTGTCGATGTCTCTGTCCCTATGTGGGCAAGCAAGAGAGAGTGAGGAAAGCGTATAGGAGCACTGAAGGCGAAACGCAGTTGGCCGACTGAGAGCTGGTGGCTCTCGGAGAGAAAAACTGGAGCAGCTAGACAAAGCCTGTTGCTCTACGCTGGTCAAAGAGCCAACTATGGATTTTGGAGGGATTCACAGTTGTCCCGAGATTGGATTTGATCGGCGGGCGGTAGACAACGTCCGCTATTGGGTCGAGAAGCGCGACGAAGAGCTGGTCGGACCTAGACTGCGAGAGGCAGCTTTTGGTACACAGAAAGAAAAACAAGAGTTGTTAGAAAGAGCACAAGCAGAACCGAAGCGAATTGGGATGACTGGGATGGCGACGCAGAGGTTCGCCTTGTGGAACTCAAGACTGACCCGATCCTTCTCGAAAGTGGGAAAGTCTTCAATCGGTGGGGGGCCGAACAACCCCCCCCGTGCAAGACGGGGACCGGGACTTCGGGCATCCCGGTAGCATCCTTTTCGAGAAGGGGGCTGACCGTCCCGGGAGCGTCCTTCTCGAGAAGGGG